>JACXGK010007171.1:0-26245 GCA_016801125.1 Novumbra hubbsi | reverse complement strand
TGCCCTGCCAGAAGTAGGTCAGACTGCAGGTCAATGAGCTCCGTCTGAACATCGCTTGGTGCATTGTCCACACTGCAGTTGAAGGGAGAAGAAACCATGTGCATTTCACTCTCAAGAGTTTTGAAATCTTGAAATCGCCTCAAAAACTCTCCATGCAGTGTTTCTAACTTGCTTGAGTACTTGTGGAGGTGATCGGCTGGTCTTGTGGCTTCCTTTAGTGTTGGCAAATGGGTCAGAATGTTGTCCTTCACTTGGCTTGAGAGAAGCTGCAACTTTCTCATGAAAGGCGTTACTGCACTGTACATCTCATGCACAAAAAGGCCCTTGCACTGCAGTTTGACATTCAGTTCGTTCATGAGTGCAGTCACATCCACAGCGAATCTGAGGTCTGCCACCCAGTCTTCATCTGAAAGTTCTGGGATGTCATGTCCTTTCTTCCCACAGAAATCCTGAATCTGGTCTCTCAGGTCCCGGATGTGGCCCGCGGGCCGTAGGTTGCCCAGGTCTGGTCTAGGTGGTGGTACAGTCCACGCCTCAAAGTGCCCACTTTGATAATCGTGGCATTTCCACCCCCATATGTCCGAACCTTCAGAAACTTTGCATCCATACCTTTTTGCTCCTGTGGAACCAAAAAGTCTCTAGAACCCACAATGCCAGACAAATGGATCTTGGTGTAGATTGATACACTGTGAAAAACAAATAGTTCACCTAAATGTGCCTACTGTTCCAATTGCCTTCAGATTTCGCATGTGAGACGCATGTCTATCAATTTTCCAGTTGTCTGCAATTTTCAAGGAGGAACCCTAATTGCTGCTTGCAGCTACATATTTTTAGTTTTTGTGTTTGTTTCTTGCAACTATGACTTTAAAGTTTTAAAGAAAAAGTTAGATCTGTCTCAGTTCTAAAATTGTTGACTGACAAAAGTAGTTTTACTTAATAAATTAATCTACACAAAGTTATTGTATAGATCTGGGATATTTTTTACAACTGCAAAGATATTGGATAAGATAAAATGTATTCCTATGGTTAGGATCAATTAAGCTAAAAAAATAAAACGTCAAGGTCAAGGTATTTTATTGTCAAATGAACAAAATAACAGTGTAATTCTGAGCAAAGAAATTCTTATGACATAGCATAAATCATCTACGCAGTGGTATTAGTAAATAGTAGTAGAATAAGTAAAAAATAAAAAGCAAGTAATTTCACAAAATAGAAATAAACAAATTATATACCTAACAATATAAACTAGCAGTGGAAATGGGGTAATGACAATATGAAAGATGTCTTTAATTATTGAGTATAATAGTGCCTTCGGTGTGGAGCGTGATCACATTGAATCATAGTGTCAATGTCCCAGGAGTCCGTACCCACGATGCAGGACGCGGGCAGGATAGGCGTGTCCTTGTGGATGTTTGCCCCCCTGTCGTGGAGAAGTGAGAGTGCTTCCGCCCTGACATTCTTCATTCCAGGTCGGTATGTCAGGGTGTACTGGAAGCGCTCAAAGAACAGGGTCCAACTGGCCTGACAGGAGTTGAGGGCACCCTCGAGCTAGTGTCTCCGCTCCTCTAATGCCAACTTCACAGCCAGTAACTCACAGTCACCCACGTCGTAGTTCCTCTCCGCAGCAGTCAGGTTCCTGGAGTAATATGCACAGGGCTAAAGTCTGGGAGGGGTTCTGTGATGCTGGGAGAGGACCTCCCCTACCCCGACCTCGCTCCAGAGTTTCCTTGATGTATGTTTCAATGGCATAATTTTCCACCATCGCTGACCGTACCTGAACCCACAGCTGAGATCCTGGATGCGTAACAAGGACACAACGGCAGTCTGAGAGTAGATACCAGGGACTTGTCGATTAAACTCCCTGCAGCACTGGAGTAAATCAGAGCTGTGGTAGAATAAGGAGGAAAGCACCCAGACAACACAACAGAGGAACAGAAAGGGCTAGTAATGTCAGATAGACGCAATGCACCTATCGTGCCTAACCCTGCTGCCGGGCTACTCACCTATATGTTCCCTTTCGGAAGTGCTCCTTCTCCCCACAGAACAAGCACAGATCCCGCCAACTCCACCGTTTTTTTTCCTAAGGGGTGGGTGAAAAACAAGGAACTTAAATAATAGTGTCGATGAGTGATGACGTGCACGTTTGTCAGAGGTGCGCTGCTGCCATCAACTCCTGCCGGCAGTTATTACGGCGGCGAGGCGGAGCGCCAGAGAGGGAGAGAGCACACAGCGCAACGCGGAGCAGCCGTAACAGGTTCAAATTGAGTGTTCAGACTTGTCTCATCTGTGGTAATGTACACGACAAAACTATATTTCATTTTGGATGAAACATCCAACATTAAGTAAAGGCTAGACACAATTTTCACTCAATAGCTTTACCATAGTAATTTATGGTTGTGAAACTTTTGGAATATGGAACTGAAATGGTTTAAGTTTGACACAATTTACAAAAAAAAGAAAAAAAAACTAAAGTGAGAGTAGGGACCTAAAATCATCCCCCATGGTGAAGACTTTCTCTGTGTGCTGAACACTTGGATCAAATGACTGGAAAGGTCACATGGTCCCAACCCCGATGTGAATCACATCCAATGTCGGTGTAGGACTCCATATGATCACTACCCAAACATTGGTCATTGATACTTGTTTTTTGTGAAGCTGCATAATAGTCATGATTATGACAGCTATCCTGATATGTTTAATAGTGCAATATTTCTTGCAATAAGTGTTGTATAAAGTTCAGAATATGTTGAGTTGTTGGTATGATGTTGATTGTTTAAATGGTTTATTGGGGGAATGAATTAAGCTTTTTATTAAGATGTCTTGTTAAGTCTGTTTCTGTTGGACATGGGCTAGATCAATAGTAGCATGAGAGTTGAAGTGTATGGTAAAAAACTATCACCATGGTCACTATGAGTGTCGACTACGATGTGTGTCCACTGCATCTTATTTTAATTAAAGCAATTCTGATTATTGGCCAGATAAACCTTTTTTATTATCTTTCCAAAAAGAGGTGTTTGGACCTTTTTAGTTCATCAGGAATTGTATGTATTGCACTTATTTTGCTAGTTTTATTGACTTGTAATGGTCATCTGTTACATGTGTGAAGGGGGGACTGTTAGATTATGCCATTGAATTAAGCTTGACACAATGTATACTGACTGACAACTGTATGAACTGTCCGGCAATCCAACTCGCAGGCATACTAACTGCTGGCAGGAGATGGCAGCAGCGCACCCCACACACAAACACAGGTTGTAACATACTTTGCAATATTATTCTGTAGGTTAAAACGTTCTCATAATAGACTGTGTAATGGTTGGCTATGGCTCACTGACCACATCCTATATGTTATGTCATGAAATACTGTGTTACATTTGTAATCATTGGGGAACATGTAAGAACTATGGAAGATCAACATCTTGGAAAAAAACATCCCCTGACTTCTGAAGATCCCTGCCTGTTCATACAGAAAACTAAACACATTTCCCAAACCTTAGGCTTTGTCTTAACATTTTTGCATGCTTCTAACAGCCACCTCTCCTATCCCCCCATTCCTCTCAGTCTGTATTGTTGTTGATTAGGCTTCTGAGTGCTGGTGGACATAGTGTGTTGTGGTAAAATGAGCTGAGCGACAGCGGTTTGAAAACAGAGCTAAAAAGATTTGTTTTCTGAGAGAAATTTCAACATGGAAACAGGCTACCAGGAACCATGGTTCTTCTTTCTGTCGACCTGTATTCACAGCATAACAGGGGATCTAAGGCAAATATGCCATAAGCTCAATTCCAGAAAATGTCTACAAAATGTCTACTTGTCAACTTGATTTAAAACGACTTGTTGGCATTTAAATCCAGTCATTATGGATCTATCCCAAAGCTTCTTACACAGTGCATTGAAGGAATGTAACAGCATGCTTTGATTTAGTGTTATTGTGTATGACTTGATTTACTTAATATATTCCCAATTCATGTAATACAAAAGAGTAAAACCCATAAAAGGATTTTAAGATGTTCCTGCCGAAGAAAACAAGTATAGATTTTTTGTGCTTAAAATAGTTGTTTCCTTGTTTTTGCCATTAATACAGGGTGCCCACTAAGGGAGCAACTTGCTTTGCCCTGGCCTTTTAACTGTCTGCTGCAATCCCATTTCATGCACCTTAATTACTACAATTTAGTCTCATCCCAGCCATAGAGAAAATGCATTTACTTTCTGTGCTCCTTCCTATGTAACCACCTCCCGGCCTACTTCACATGTAAATTCATCTTGATTCAGCTCTGTCCTGCTGAGTGCTATAAATTAATTAAACTATAGCAAAAGAATAGTGCCAGGGAGAAAAGCTAAATCACTGCACTTATTACAAGGGAGAGTTCTTTGTTTAATGCCAGTGCATTAGCAGTGCATAATGAATACTGTGTTGTCAAAAACATGGCATAGTTAGATTTTAATGTAGCCAGAATGGTGTTTTGTATCTGTATGTGCGTAAGTGCTTGTGTATCTGCAACCGTTCCTACGTGTGTCTGTGTGTGTGGGGGTTTAAAGCCTCTATAGGCTGAACCATTAATGACAGAGGGCTTTTTGGGTAAATATAAGTTGAGGCTTTAATTCAAAACAAGCATCTCCATTTCTCTGTTTGCAGAGAAAATAAAATATCCATCTTTGTGTACAACATTTCTTAACACTGACTAATTGGCTTACAGAGGACAACAGGCTTTTGGCACAGTCAGTCACTTACCCTACACTTGCCTCTCCACGCAGACTAATGAGGTAAGCTTTTATTTAGACTTCTCTATAGTACACTTTACTCAACCCTGACTAGAAGCCTGTGCTTTTAGAATACTAAAACCACTCTTTTGTCTTTTCCCTCTTCTCAGCTGCATTTACTGCTCTGCTTTTTTAAGCAATTACATAAAAAAAAGTTTATTTTAAGTTAATTATATCAATGTACTTTTAATGTAATCATAAGCAGTGTTCATCATGGTTAATATTCCATTTATTTTTTTAATTAAACAACCTCAGGCATTGGCATAGCAAGGACACCCAGGCTATGTATTTGTGTGTGTTTGTGCGAATCAATGGCAGTGGATGGGAGGAACCTCTCTACAAACCCTCATCTTTCATCCTGAATAACCAATAACGTAAACAGACGCTATTCATCAATCTCACCTGTGTTCCGATACTGCAATGGGCGGTAGGTAGGCCAATTTCCCTCTCTCTCTCTCTCTTTAGATCGGATGACATGTACAAAGTATCCCTATATTTCTTTGTGTGGTATTGTGAACATGCACGTGTATGTTTGCTTGTGTGTACGATTATGTGTGCATGCAATTCTATGAGTGGGTGACTGCAGTATTTTTTTTATTTTAGCTTGTAGTTTATGAGTAGTATGAGTGTGTAGTTAAAGTGGTTCTGTTTCAAGGACAGAAACTGTGATATTACACTGGCACCTTCACTCTGTGTACATTTTTAAATGCCCCTTACATTGTTTGAAAGCTCCACTGTGTTTTTACCACACCATCTGTTTAACAAAACAGTAAAGAAATCTGAAGATTTCAAACTTGTTGTTGGTAAGTACATACAGTGGAGGAAAAAAATGTTGATCCCCTGCTGATTTTGTACGTTTGCCCACTGACAAAGAAATTATCAGTCTATAATTTTAATGGTAAGTTTATTTGAACAGTGAGAGACAGAATAACAACAAAAAAATCCAGTTATAAACAGCATTTCAAATCAGTTATAAATTGATTTGCATTTTACAAAAAAGATTTCCTTGACAAAATAACAGCATCTGAAAGTTACCTACCAATGTTGAAACTGCAGCAACATAATTCTGTCATGGCTTGTGGTGTAATTTAAAAAATGAGAAACCAATAGTGATTCTAAATTATGTTTATGTTAGAAATAAGGTAGATTCCTGGATTATTTGAGGTGCTCTCAAGTGAGGTGCTCTCAAGAGCATCGGTTTAGTTGCCCATGTTTGGACTACAAACATGTGGGTCAACCTGTGGGTCAGCTCACGGTTCAGAGCGATTATTCGCTGGGTTTGAAACGATACATATAAACACAAAACATGTTTTATGTGAGAGGTCAGATAGAGTTGAGACGGAGGCGCCTGGCTGGAGTGAGGCTAGAGCATGATTAGGTACAAGCTGCCGGACCTAAATTGTGATTTGGGGTGAGAACGCAATACGCGTTTAGGGACGTGCACGTAGGCACATTTTCAGTAAGTTAGTGTTACACTATTCACTAGGATGAATATAATTTCTTGTGCACAAGTTTATTTTTTTACGTGTGGCGACACGTAGGGGGTACTCAAAGATGTACAGATTTGTTTTAGGGTGACGTTCTCTTTGTGTTTCGTCTCTGTAATGTTTTGTGTTTGTCTGTCCGAGTGTGTGCGTCCGTAGGGCTGTTAACTTGTGTGTGGAAATAGGAATGCTTGTGGCCTAGTGAGTTTTTGGTGCTGTTGGATAACAGATGCATGGCCAAGTTGACGGGTTGATGGTGAACGAACGAAACTGCGGGAGTTTGATGAAGGTATTATGGCAAGTTGATTGGAAGGTTTCCAGTATGTGGTTAATAATGGAGAAATGAATGGCTAGGTGATGGTTGATGGTAAATCGTATCGTTTGATTGTTTGGAATGTGAGGTAAGCGTGTTCGTGAAGTGCTTTGAAAGGTTTGGGGATGTGGTTGGATTGAGTAGTGAGATGGATTTTCTGGTCGCCGGTCATGCCTACTGTTGTTGGGGTGAGGTGAGTTGTTAACACGGTGGTTATGTGGATTATTTTAGTTAAGATTAGATATTAGATGTGTGTGTGCTATTAGAAGCAAACTGCCAGTAGGGCGTATACTCAGAAATTAGCCAGCTGGGGGTCGTAAATATTAAGAAGTACATTCCAGAGGTAGGACTATAAATCAAGAGATTAGAGACAAGGACCTAGCATGTATAGGAAGACAGGTTTATGGCCTTTTTTAGCTGGACCCATAGATGCAGACAAGGAGGAGGATGGAAACGAGCTAGCCATGGTCAGATCTACTGGCGCCAGCCTACCCCCTCAACTGTCTTCTTCGTCGGCCTCCAAGGCCAGCAGAGGGCCCCATGGATGGAGATGGGGGCTGCAGGACGGGACACGCCCACCCAGGAAGTGCGCTCATCAATTTCGATACAATGACTGAGGGGGGAATAGGCTACATAAAATGTGTCCGAAGTGAACGGACTTCAGATCTTCCTAGCTGTATTTTGGGGAACGATCTCCAGATATATCTGTAATAAAAGGCGTTTACTTTGGAAATAGCTGACCGTGTGGACATTCTCTGATTCAGGACTCGGGGGAAGTAGTTTGAATTCTACAGTTACGATAAAGTGTTTGTTCCATGTCCAGATTGCCCCTGCAGCTCTACTATATTTTTCCCGTTACAAAGGCCATGGTTGTGGGACAATCAGTGGTTTGGCGTTTCTGGCGAGAGCGGAAAATAGTTTATTGGAGCAGTATATATGCGCACACCGAATGTTGTTAAATGTTGGGTTTTTTGGTAATTGGTTTCCCTGTGCGGGAGGGATCCAATGTTTTTCAGGTAATATGTGTTTTTGGTCACGTTTACCGTGGTGGCGGTTCGACTGCCTGTTTTTAGTGGGTCTGTTCGCTGACCTGCGTACAGCTGCCCGGGAGTGATCTTGTGTGCTTTTGCATATTTAGTTTGTGCTCTTGGGGTCATCTAATCAAACACACGCCGTTTCGGCTGTCATGTTTTCTCCCTCCTTCTCTGGGGAGGACCAATAGTGGAATCCTGGTTCCACTGGGGGCGTAGTTTTGGCGTTGCGCATGCCCATAGGGTGTAGCGTTTGTGATAACTCTGTGTCCTGGGGGGACTGGACTGACTTTGAAATATTCTGTCGATCCACGTGTCTCCATAGATACGTGGCCTGCTTCACTTTTGGTTTTCTGTTTATTTTCTTTTGGGGGCTCCTCCTGGTATTATCTCTTAGTTGTTGGCACAACTAGCGAGATAAGAAGGGGGGAAGTTGGGGATTTTAAATATTTAAGGGGATTTTAAATATTTAGGGGAATATAAGAGGTGAACTTAGAGCTCAGAGTTAAACAAATAGGTACACAGAAAGTTATGACACTGATATTTTTATGTCCCATACTTACTGTAATGGGTAAACTTGTTTTGGGGGATTGTTAAAATTATGAGAAATCTAACATGCTAATTTCAGAGTAAAAGGTATCTTACAATTTAGTTTTGGCCCAGCTAAATAATACCTGAGTTGTTTGGAAGACTGGGAGCTGTGGGAGTTTGGTATAGGTTGAATAATCACAAGTGGATGGTTCTGTTCTGGTGATCAAGTTTTAGAGGTGTTAACTGAATGTTAAACTGTAAGAAAGTCACACAGACCCTGAAGTTAGGACCCCTGGGGAGAGTTCTGTAGATTAGGTTGGGGGGAGTTAATTTGTTTGGTTGGAATTCCTTAGGATACAGATACTAGTGACAATATCTAAATGGAAAATTCCCAGTTCAAGCCATGAAGAATGCATAGATATAAGATGGGGGTTTAAAAACATTTTGTAATACAAAGCTTTACCTTTAGGAAGATAATGCCAAACCCTCCAGTCAAGGTTTTAACATTGTGTTGTGCGAGTTTCCATCCTAATCTCTCATAAAGGAGTCCTGAATCCTGCAACCCTGATAGACTGAACAAAGGGCTACCTCAAAAGGGGGCCCAGATCATTCCAGGTCCAAACCACACCCGGACCACTGAAAGACTGTCTTGGGGTCAGAATAGGACAATTGGACTCTGATCATTTCCAACACCACAATCAAGGAGAGATTAGAGGAATGGAGGAAAGCACACAGAAGAACTACAAGACAACATTTTGTTTTTATTTGCATTTTGGAAAATGATACCCCTACAGCAGAAAGACTAGCTTTCTTCTGATCTTGTGATTTGGAACCAACAGACAAATTAATATTTACGTGTATGGAAGTATACCTTTGACACAAGAAGGTTTGCAATTAGACTCAGATACTTCCTATGGTTATTAATAATCTGAATTGATAATTAGTTTACATTTGTTGTTAATAAGTAGTGATACTTTCATGCAACTGAAACAATTTATTTACTTCTCTGACATTTGAGTAGTGATCCCATCATCCGTAATGGTTGCATTTTACTTGTAGTGTGACTAAATATTCAGGCTAAGGTGAACATGTCAACTGAGGCAGTGTTTTTGTCTTCTCGTTTCTCCTATAAGGATGGTGTTGCAAACCTCTAACTCGGGGCATGGAGACGATTTGGACCAACATGATGAAGTGAAACCTCCAGAACCTTTCCCTTCGACACCTTCTGGGTCCCAGGACCCGATTCAAGGCACATGAACAATATTTCAGGGAGAAGGCGGAAGGCCGGACCCTCAACAGATCTGAGGCACAGAGTGCCTCACTATGGAAGACTAAAAGGACTGTTTTTGAACATCAGGACCAAGGCAGAGAGGCCTTGGGGTCAGTATGTGAATGGACAAGAACCACAAAAGAATAATGTGCCAGATGAAGGGGGAGGACTGGGGGGTAACTTCTCAGATAAATTTAGACTAGACCATGTATTGGGATAGAGGTTGCAACTGCAGGGTTGAGATGGAGCGGGAAGTCAAAACTAGAATGTAAATGATTTTGTTGGTGTCATATAAGATGTAAGAAAATGGTGGTTTTACAAATCAGGAAAGACATTTGGGGAAATGATATACAGGGAGAAGGAGCCGTGAAAAGGGGGCGAGGCTGAACCCCATGATGCTGCCCCTGTTGCTCTCGGCTCCCCCGGTGCTGAAAGACGAATTGGTTGATCTCGAAGACGAGATCAAAAGGGGGATTTGTGGAATATTTTAGTTAAGATTACATGTGTGGTGTGCTGTTAGAAACAAACCTTGTTAATGTTAATGTTAATTAGTACATTCCAGGAGTAGGACCCTAAGTCAAGAGATCAAGTGGGAATAGGGGGACCTGGTTTATTGTCTGTTGGCTTATCACACTGACCCTGATACGGACAGGGAACACAGGAGAGCAAGAGTGAACACAATTTAGGTGATATCTCCGGGCAGATCTCCTGGCGCCAACTGTCTTCTTCGTCTGCCTCCGATGTCACCAGATGGCCCCACGGAGAGTGAGGGGGTCTGCAAGAAGGGACACGCCCACCCAGGGAGCACAATCAACCAATTCTATCCAATGACTGGGTGGGGAATGGGCTACATAAACTGTGTCCGATGTGAACGGACTTTAGATCTTCCTGGCTGTATTTTGGGGAATGATCTCCAGATATATCTGTAATAAAGGCGTTTACTTTGGAAATAGTTGACCGTGTGGAAATTCTCTGATTCGGACTCGGGGGGGAGTACTTTGAATTCTACAACTTGGGGGCTCGTCTGGGATCGGAGTGTTCAAGCCAATTGATTTAACCAGAGCCTCCAGAAATTCTGAACGATTTTCAGCCGGGCAAGTTATTAAGGAGGGGCTGTACATAAGCTGGGTCCAGGTGAAAGAGAGTCAGATCTGTTTCTGCTGTACGACGGAGATCTCCGGATAATTATCTGTAATAAAGGTGTTTACTTTGGAAAGACTTCGACCGTGTGGACATTCTCTGATTCGGGGGAAGTAGATTTGAATTCTACATCTACCAATTGGAAAAAAACATGGAACAAGTGGCAGAGAAAACAACGCATGATTTAAATTATTGAATATGTTTGAATATGCATTATATTTTATAGCCTAACTTTCATTTTTAATCATCTCCCTACTACACAATAGGCTGGACAAGGAGGAGATTTTAAAATTAAGTTTGAAACAGTCATGTAAAATCACCTGATATGAAATTAGCAATCTAATGGGCATGTGTAATTAGTGGATACTCTAATAGGTTAGTCTTGGCCATTGCATTGTGGGTTTCTTTGTTTGAGCTAGTAAAGACCTAAAAACCACATCGCGAATGAATGGATTTGGTCTCAAGTCAAGTGGCTAACATGTTTGTCATAGCTCACAAGTTTTGTTCCCTGAACATTGAACGCTGACTTTACATCTTGTTAAGAAATAAATGATCCTGACGACTTTGTTCAATTAGAAATAAATTATTTAATCACCGGCGTATCATGTCCCTATCAAACGTGCACGGCCCTTGTTTCGGCTGGGAACAGCTGGGAAAGAGAGCTTTCTTTAGATACATTCAAATTGTATAGGTTCTCCTTAAGGGAGCCTATTGGTCATATCTTCTTGTACGTCTTCACGTTGCGTGGTGTGCGTAGTGTTCTAATTGGCTGGACTGAGTCTTTCTGTTGGGGTTGGTGTTCTCGAACTTGGATGCGTCTTTCTGTAGTCTCATGGTCTTTCTTGCACCCCCTAGGCCAGGGGTGGGCAAACTGCGGCCCGCGAGGCTGTCCCATCCGGCCCACGGAATGCCCTTTTCTTGCCTCCAAATCAATTATGATTAACAAATTACAAAAACAAATGTGGCCCTCCATTTCATTTCAAAATCCTGATGTGGCCCCCGAGCCAAAATATTTTCCCACCCCTGCCCTAGGCGTGTAAGGAAAAAATACTTTCATTCTGTGTGTTTTGAAATAATGAATCGATGTGTCATAATAAGCTATAATCACAATCGTACAATTTTATGCTTGTGCCTTAAGAATGAATAGCCATATCATGAATGCATTATTAACAGCCAAATGAAACTGCTTAAAGCATGAACAAAACAAGTAATGATATGTGGGGTAATAAAGCAGAGAGCGAACGAATAACAGGAAGCGCATAGGGTGTACAAGAAGGACCACGAGACTACAGAAAGACGCATCTAGGTTCGAGAACACCAACTCCCAACAGGAAGAGGTCGCACAATCAGAGACTCAGTTCAGCCAATCAGAACACTACGCACACCATGCAACGTGAAGACCTACAAGAAGATTTGACCAATAGGGCTCCCTTAAGGAGAACCTATAAATTTGAATGTATCTAAACAAAGCTCTCTCTTTGTAATGGTGGTGTGAGGGAAGAGACCAAGGCGCAGGGAAACCTTCAACAGTGCCTTTTATTGGGGCACACAATAGTTATATGAACCGAAGGAATATACTGGCTGTGGTGGAAACACAATGCCAGCAGACACGCATACAAGTAACAATCACGGACACAGAGACTAGAAACACAAGGGCTTAAGTACTGAGTTAACAGGTAGCACTTGTAAGGAATCAGGGAAGGATGCGTTCACAGGACATGGGGAAAACAGGACACAACACACACGATGGTGACTAAAAGGCCGGCGACGTCGAACGCCGGAAGGCTACGCGAACAGGGGAGGTCCCGTCCTGTGACGGTACCATGACACTCTTTCCCAGCTGTTCCCAGCCTAAACAAGAGCCGTGCACGTTCGATAGGGATATGATACTCCGGTTAATAAATACGTTGATAATTTCTAATTGGACAAAGTCGTCAGGGTAATTTATTTCTTAACAGGCGCTTCCTGTTATTCGTTCACCCTCTGCTTTATTACCCAACCTTTACATGTGTTTTCAATGTGATTACATGTCACGGTCGTAGTGTGGAGGTGAACCAAACTCAGACATTGTATATGTGACGGATATTGGAAGGAGTGGACCAAAATGCAGGCAGGCAGTTTCGTAGGTAGGGTTTATATTCCCTATCCAAGACACGGCAAGTGTTTTAATACAACTTCCGTTCTTTCTCTAAAGAATAACAGTTGTGGTGTAGCTCACGCGCTACACAGCACAGAAGTACTTACTCACGACACATATGACCACAACAAACGCAGAGACAAGACACAGGAGAGATTATATACACCGGTAACAAGGGACAGCTGTAAGGAATCAGGGAGGGATGCGTTCACAGGACATGGGGAACAAGACAAACATGAACGATGGTGCCTAGAAGGCCGGCGACGTTGAACGCCGGGGGGCTACGCGAACAGGGGAGTGGCCGCCAGTAGGCGGAGACGTGAAAGTATAAATAAAAAGGTGATTTAATCCAAAGAAACAAACAAGTACAAACTACACAAAACTGTAAACGGAAATGAAAGGTTTAACTAACATAAAACGAAGTACCAATAACGTGTAGCGTATTCACTTGCAAATGGAAATAAAACAGAGACAAACCGTGAAGCTGTTGAGACATGCACAAACAAACAAACAATAAACCACACCGAGTGTGGCTGTAGCCTAGCCTAAGTAGGCTCCCCAATCAGAGTCAACTGAATACAGCTGCTCTGACTGGGGAGCCCACAATGGCATAGAGAGGGCTAGAGGCCTGGCCAGGGGCCCGCAGGCAGGGCATGACACCACATATCATTAATTGTTTTGTTCATGCTTTTAAACAGTTTCATTTGGCTGTTAATAATGCATTCATGATATGGCTATACATTCTTATTATTATTCATTATTTCAAAACTCACAAAATGAAACGTATTTATTTTCCTTACAATCTCCTTTTTGCAGACACATAACAAAATTGTCCGCTGACCAGCAGGCCTACTTTCATCTTTCCATCAATAGCGTTGTGCTTTCAACATGTATTTTGTTGGCGGCTACCCAGAATTTAATGCCAAATGTGTCCAGTTCATTGGCCATGTATTGTGTAAAGCGCCTTGTTAGCGAAAAGTTGTTCATTTACAGTTATGTTCTCAAATCACAGCTTTTTCACAAACTTATCAAATACCTGTATCATCGCAAATGTATTGTTCACAAGGCAGGCAGTCCTTGTGGTTTTGTCATCAAAGCGCAAATAGAGCATGATATCTCAGATTTTTTTTTTTTCGGTTGACTAATAATCATCGAGGTTCATGCTTTTAGCCCCTGTAACTTAACTTAAATAAAGAAACCCACAAATGCTTTTAGTTCGGCATCTGTCAATAAGACATTTTCTGCATTATTTCGCTCGGCTTCCGCTACAGTGTATTTTCAAATGTTTGTACAGATGTCTGTGTCAATCAAACCCACACCGTAGTTTCAAAAGCCTATTTTCATACAACCACAGTCCATTTTGTTTACATTCGAGAGCAGCATAAATAAGAATGCAAGCAGAGATCGTTGCCTCTAGCCTAGAAGTACTTCTAAGCCTACGCTTCTCTCATGTTTGCAATATGGACCTTACCTGTACATAAATAAAGAACAATAACATTGTCTCTTTGAAAAAAAGATTTCCAATAATTTCCACCAACCAATAATCATCAAGTTTCATGCTTTTAACACCTCAAATAATATTAGGTATATTTATTATAAATAAAAAATTGTCTGAATAACAGAAGACGGGAGCCCTTGCGACATCTGTTGATGGAAAAGATAATTGCTGCCTTGGAATGCAGGAAAACAAATGGCTGAACGCGCACCGGGCAACAATTTAACAGTGAATTGAGGTAAATTAGCTTTAAATCAGCTTTTCCTGGTGTGATTTTGAAATTGTTTGTGAAAATACTGAGTGATGAAACCCACATATCTAGGAAAAGTTGAAAAGCAGGGTCCTGGAATTTGACCGAGAGCGAAGATATAATTTCGTTCCTCTTCATTGGGTAAAATTCCCAAAATTCCGTGAAGAGCACGGGCCATTTCTGGCAAATGCCAATCAAGCATCGGCCCCAATAGAGGACGTAGGGACAGAAACATGCACACCTGTAGCTTCCTGGAGGATATTGTGTAGAGCTCAGGCTGTGCTCCTCTTGTACAATTGGAGCACATACCTGTCCTGCTGCTGGGTTTATGCCCATCTATGTAACAGCTTGTCCCCTGGTATGTCCTCCATGCTCTTGAGACTGTACTGAGAGATACAGCAAACCTTCTTGCGACGGCACGTATAGATGTGCCATCCTGGAGGAGCTGCAACCTGAACTACTGTGCAACCTGAATGCGCTGCAGGTACCGTCTCATGCTACCAGTAGTGACAAGCATACAAGCAAAATGCAGAAGGAAGGATAAGGTGAGCTATTGTTTGTGGCAAAATGCACACTTTTATTTGCACCAAAACATGCAACAATGATTTACTGGACAGATGGATGTCCCTGAAGTTTCATTGACTTGGTGTTATACTGTGATGATTACATGTTCCCTTAATTTATTTATGCAGTGACTAATAGTGGTGTCACACCTTAACAAGAATTACATGCAGTGATTTTCCTAACTCGTCTAACTCTCTACCTCAAAATGTAATGCTTTATAGCAGGAAAGCATTGGAACAAAACCAGCTGTTACACTTATAAGTCTTAGTTGGTGATGTGCCCAGTACTCAGACAAAACGAGAATCGCTTTGAATATAAACGCATATAAAAAGAATATTGGATCAAAATCTGTAATTGGATGAGGTTAAAAAAAACAGATATTCTCACAACACTAATATGGCTTTATTGGATGATACTCTGGGCACTAAAGACATAGACGTTTGGTGAGCCTGCTACTATGACTGTTTTCTCAGAGAAGCTCTCCCACTCACTCGTAAAAGCACCTGCATTGACCTCCATCTATCTGTTATGTATTTAATCTGATTTGTTTACCTTGCATTTTTTACTGGGGGATGAAAGGGAAAGACGAAAGTAGATTAAACTAGGATACCTCATTATTCTTTTTGGGTAAGCCCCTGAATGTTTTAAAAAATTATATTTATGCAGTTGGGATAGTGTACAACTAGATCCAACAACAATAATGTCTTTGTTCAAAAGATTGAATTGTTACTGGATTGAACATCTGGGTTTGTGACGGCTTCGAAATAAGCCGATCCAAGGTGCAACGCAGGGGTCTCCAAACCGTTCCACGGAGGGCCGAGTGTCTGCAGGTTTTCACTCTCACCTTGACCTTGATTGATTAATTATGTCACTGATTGGTTAGGTCTACCCTCATCTGGTTATTTAGGTCTGAACCTGGAACCAATTTACAGGAAAAAACTAAAACCTGCAGACACTCGGCCCTCTGTGGAACGGTTTGGAGACCCCTGGTGCAGGAGGTCTTTTAATATGACCCAGCAAAGAACAGTTGACTACAAAGCGTAAAACAGGCAAAACGGCTACGGCAGATGAACAGTGATTCAATAAACACAGGTAATCCGCTGTGAGAGAAGGCATGTTGCCAACAGCACGATAACATACAAACAAGAACGCACAAGGACTGGGGAGACAAGGAAGGGTATATACACCGCTAATGAGACAATAGGGAACAGGTGCTGGAGCAATCACAGTCACGGTGCGTTCACAAGACAAGGGAAACGTAGCATGGACGGCGGGAAGCCGGAGCCCTCCTGTCTCAGGAGAAGGCATGTCCCCAGACGGTGACTTGATGGGGATCTGTTCTGGAGTAATCAGACCACGCAACCAAAATATATTAAATCTGCCATTAAGAGAATTATACATAATATTCTGTGAATGAAAGGGTTCTTATTCTGACCGGTATGGTTATTTATTTATTTGCTATTTACACAATCCATACTGTTTATACTTCCTATTGCATATTTGCACTTTGCTCCATTGTAAAATTGCACATAACTTACCGATGCCAATAGCACATGCATACATTGCGCTTCATTATATTTTGTAGGCTCATACATTGGAGCATTCTGGAGATTGACAACCTACCCTGCATAACATTTTTGCACTGCTCTTTTTTGCTTCCCCATGGTTGGAATCAAACTGCATTTCAAAGTAGAATCTAGTCTAATTGAATCTATTGGTCTCACATTTTCATATGCATCAATGTAATTATATGAATAATATAATATATATATTATATTTATAATATAATATAAAAAATACGAAATATTTGTGAGCTGCCCTCTGTTTTTGAGGTGTCAGACAATATGTATAATTGTTGACCAAATTTAACATGTTTTTCAGTGAACTTAAGGTTTGCTTTGCCAACAGCAGTTCAAACCAATGCAAGAAAGTTTTCTGTTGCAGAAAACACAAATGTTGCATTGTAATTAATATAGTTAATCTAGAATTTAACTTCAAACCAATGAGTAAAGCGTTACTTACAAAGAAAAATGGGCCAGAGTGAAAAGTCAATTTATTGTCTTGTTTACAGATTGATTGACAAAATGGTGCATGGGTGTGTGTCTATGTGTTGAGGAGTACACCATAATTGGGAGACATGAGAATTAATTTATCCCCCTAGTTAATATTACAGGCTCTAGTTGTTGTCTTTAAGCATGTGTGTATGCGGGGGTGGGGGGGATCATTGTGTGTGTATAATGTGTAAGGGTTTGATGTGACTGCTGATGATTTCTTTGTCAGACCTAACAGGGTGCCCTTTGGGACAGACAGTCCCCAGACACAAGCAGGTGGCCCAGACACACACACCAGGCTTTTACTGCTAAAGGTGTTGGTGTAAGGGGGTGATGGAAAAGATGGAGTAGGGATACCAACATGGATGTATACTGGGCAATGAATGGGACATGTTACAGGCAAAGGTACACCCTACCTGATGCCTCACTATACATAACATTTACATATACACTGACGATAGGTTGTGTGTGTGTGTGTGTTAGGTTACTGGTCTGCCTGGTTCTGGTTAGAGTCTGAATGGACCGATGTGGTGCTGGTTCTCACCCCCTGTGCCGTTGCCGAGATACACAACTCTGAGAGGGGAGGGGATGGCATACTCCATCTTCCTATGTCTCTTCTCTTCCATTCTAACCCCCCTTACCCTTTCCTATCATCCCTTGTCTTTCCCATAGGACTGCTTGAATAGGCTGGGGTGACAGGGGGTGGTGTCCTATCCGTCCCTAAATGGTTTTCTATATACCTCTGATAATAGACTGTCTGCTGCTTATATCCCCCCCACCCGTCTATATAGCTTCTGTGCTTTGTTGCTGTAAAAGTTATTTTGTTGCCAGGACTCTAATTTGCTGTGGTCTTATATTGTGTTGCCAATGCCTCTACTGTGTGTGATTGGGGTTTAAAGCCGGCAAACTGCTTATTACTGACCTCTTAAGTTTTCTCTGAAAGTTGTTGTAACCAATGTAGTTTAATGATATGCTCCTGATTAAGCTTTCATGTTTAGTTAGTGGTCATGGCTATGAACAGTCATTGTTATGAAATGGTAGGACGTTCGGTCTTGGGATTTGGAACAATGACTTGAAGTCTGATAAAAATATTTAAATGACTGAAGATGAACTCACTGAAAACAATGTTCAGGTCATTTAGTATGCAAAAAATAAAAGATAGTGACAGGGAAAGATATAGAGTATTTATGTATTTCTTTTTAATGTGTGTAGATGGGGGGTGCTTAAGAGTGAAGATGTTATCGTCTGGTCATTTATCAAGGTTGTGACACTTTCTCCCTGATGCTCTTCCCTTCCACGCACAGGCAATGTTTTATAAAACAATAACACGTCAGCATGCCCCCACCAACCATCCATTACCCCACTCTCCAATGGTATGTATGCTAGAGCTGCATGGATATCTTCTCCCTTGTGTGTGTGAATACATGCGTGCTTATGCCTGCATGTGTGTCAACGTTTGTTAGTGTGCTGCACTGATTTCCCCTCCTTTCCCCTCATCTGCAGCCCATGTAGTCTTTCCTGGTCCATCATTGACTGATTAGGATTCTAAAGGGTGTATGTGGAGGTGACCGGTGCATCTGGTTCTTGCAAAGCATACAGCTGGCGTCACCCCCCCCCCATTGTTCTCTCTGGTCTGTTTGTTCTCTGAAGTCTCTCCTCTGATCTTTCTAAAACACCCCAGTGCACTCAAGGCCAGACCAGGCAAGTACAGGTTTATGGACATACTGACATTTAATAGCACATTTACTATAAAAAAAATAATTAGGAGAGAACAGTGACTGTACATGCACTTTAGTAGTAATACCACACCAAGGTAAAACACAGTATACAATAAAATACCTAAGTACTAGAAACAGGAAGCAATTAAAAAAACAGACAGGTTCTATGTCTAAAATTCAGATGGTAATATATATTTTTTTTTAGCTCATCCGTATGGATGTTGGCTCTGAATGACGGTGACCGTTGAAGATGAGGACATTAGAAGTTATAGAGGTCTAAGATCCATTTACGAGGACCATTATTATACAGTTAGTCTCAGTTTTATGTGCATTTTCACAGGGCTTTGCCAGAACCATCAATTTAATGTCAGCATAAAGTAGAGTTTGATAGCAGTGAATCACAATGACCACAGACTGAGACTCTCCTTTGGTTTAGAGCTAAAGTCACAGGGAACAAGGAAAATGAAAGAAATCTAGAAAGTAGTAGAGAGAAGAAGAGAGGGTTTGGACAAGAAAATGGAGCATGACACTCTGTTCTCTGCCCATCTATTTCTCTTCCTTCTTTCCTCCAATGACCCGGTGTTACCCCTACCTCATTACTTCACCACCACCCATCACCAAAATACCATTGAATGCTGGATGAAAGAAAAAAAATATGTAACAATAATAAGAAAACCCATGCATTTCACAAAACATTTTTTTTGTAAATATAGATGATCTGGTTGCTGAAAATAGGACTTTGTGGGGACATAATCCAGTAAACAGAGACACATTCTGATTGACACCTAATTAACTAAACCTAATTAACATCTCTCAAGCCAGGTTGGAGCCTAAAGGAAGGAGCAGAGTTGCATCTTGTTTTACTTTTTCACAAAAGGGACGTATTCTCTAATCTTTTGCTCGGTTTTACTTGGACTTTTTTTACTTACTTTGAATTTTCTGAAAGATGTAACACGTAAGGTACCTTGCGTTGCATTGGGGATCACACACTCTGTACTGAACACCACGGGGAAGCCCATACGGGGAAGCCCATAATTTTGAAAAAACAATTCAAGCAACTTTGAGTTATGAGCACATCTACAACTATACCATGCGTTTGTATTCAAATTGACAGGCAGCTAGAGAAATATCTGTAAAAGATGGACACTAATGCTAATAAGATGGAGCATGGAGGAGGTTTTTGGCTAATCATATTGACACTAACTAGCTATCATTTTAGAAATGAACTTTTCATTATAGCAATTTATGAGGAGAGCGTAGCTGCCGGTGTGTGTGCCCTGCGTAATGTGCAGTAGATGGATTGTTGTGACGAGTAAAACATTGTCAGAGACACTATTATGCCAGATTCAGGACTTACTCTTCTCATGGAGCTGATTTCTATAGTAGCATGTTTTTGATTAAGTTTAACAAACCTTATAATTAGGGAGTATTTGGTGCCTGTATTGTTAGAGATAATTAGCATAGTTAGCTGAAACATTTGATTGCAGATAATTGATGGACATGTAATCAATTCTGCCATTGTCATATGCAAAAAGTTGTTCTACTAATTATTTGCCTGCTTTAGTAATTGTATTTAAGTATTAAGTGTAATCGAGCCAAAACAGTAACTTTTTCCCGTCTAACAATTGTTGGGACTAGTGAGGAAGATGCTCAATAAATGCAATATTATCATTGCAGTATACATGTATATTAGACTCTGATAAGCATGTACTGCTCCTAGGAACTCAGGAAATAGCAATTGCAATTTATGAATGAGTTTAATAACAGATTCTATTTTGGACAAAGTGGCTAGGCCAACCGAACAACTGGTTTGACAGACCCAGGATTGTTTCTGAGGTTTGTTTCAGAGGTTTTCTCCCTTTCATCATAGATCAAATGGCATGTAATAGAACATGCCCACAGCTGCAATGCAACATGAAGCAATTTTGAAAATATCCCAAGTACATCCTTCCTGCCAAACCTAACTTGTATTTATATTGGTATAACTTCAACATAATATTGCATCTGAGATGCATTTACAGTAGCTTACATATATCTAGTTACATCATGTTGACATGAAAGAATGCCTCTTCTCATCCATGAAAACATGAATACCCTTTTCTTTTTAAAAACAATGCAATACTTGCAACATCAAGTGTCAAATGATCTGTCACATGTTCTCAATATATTGAGAAAGGTCCCAGAGTATGCAACACCACGAAGCATCACCAAGCAAGCGGCACAATGTTGACAAAAATAAAACCTTATACTATTATTAAGTGGTCTTCTATAAGTCCTGATCAAAATCCTATCGAACATATATGGGAAGAGCTGTAACTTGCAGTCTGGAGAAGGCACCCATCAAACTTGAAACCGCTGGGGCAGTTTGCTCAGGAAGAGTGGCCCAAACTACCTATTAACAGAAGTCTCATTGAGACCCACAGAAAATGTTTGATTTTGCAGTGATTGCCTTTAAAGGTTGTGCAACATAATATGAAGTTTTTTTGTCCATTACATTTTTATTTGATTAATTACAATAGTATGTTGAATAGAAAATGTTAAGCAAAGTCTGATTTCTATTAAATATAGAATAAACAATGGCGGATGACAATTAGTTTTATTATTTCATAGGAAATTGTGTATTCGTTTTTGGTGGAGGGGTACCAACAAATCTGACCACGCCGTGGAATGTGTTTGCAAGTGGTCAGACAATACTAAAATGTAGCTTTTTTGGCCAACAAAGAAAACACCATGTCAGGGGCAGACCCAACCCCTCTTATCACCCTGAGAACACCACCACCCCAATGAAGTATGTTGGTGACCAGCATAGGCAGGGCCAAGGAAATTGACCACATTTGTGTAGAGAGAATAGAGAATACATGTGTGTGTATTTACATGGAGAAAGTGGGTTAGGGGGACCGTTTTAGGCTGGGTCTGAAAACAGTTTAATAGCTAACTGCTGGTCTGTAGTAAAATATTGAAGAAGTAACATAAGACAAGGAAATCAGAGGATATACAGATATACCCATGATAATGATGAAAATAGGGAACAGGTATGTGTGATGACTAGACAACAGTCCAGGCCCCTGGACGTTCCGGATGGCAGAAGAGGAACTCATGGGAGGCATCCAGGATGTCCCACTCCAGAACCAAGCACTGCTCCTCCGGGCTGCACCTCTTCCAATACACAAGGTACTGGAGATCCCTAGTCCAGCTTCTTGAGGCAAGGATGTCACGCACCAAGTAAGTCAGCTGATCCAGAGGAAAAGGAAAACGTGGACGTGTGCGGCCCTCCATGTTTCTTTAGCGTGCCTGAACCATTCATCCACAGGGGGGCCTCGGTCTGGCCCAGGGCTGGCAGACAACCTAAAACACTGGAAAGGTACAGTGCAAGTATTCACAGCGCTTCACTTTTTCCACATTTTGTTATGTTAGTCTCATTCCAAAATGCATTCAATAAATGTTTTTACCTTCTTGTTTTTACATTCTACACACAGTACCCTTTAATGCCAAAGTGAAAAAAGTTGAATATTTTTAATAGATTTAAAAATCTATCTGGATTGATAGCCTGGCTGATGGGGAAGTAGATGTCCAAGGGATACACATACCAAGAACATTTATAGATCTATTCATGGCACTACCTACACCAGAAGAAGCCTTCTTCAAAGCCTTTGAACAAATGTTTTTATATGGAATGGTAAGCCAGATAACGTAAAACGGGCATATCTATATAATGACTACGAGATGGGCGGTTTCAAACTATTAAATATCAGGGCTTTGAATCAATCTCTTAAAGCCTCTATTATACCAAAATTGTATTTAAATCCAAACTGGTTTTCTAGCAAATTGTTAAGAGAGGCTCAATCCCATGTTTGAAAAATGACTATTTGCCATGATACATGATAA
The DNA here is from genome assembly GCA_016801125.1 of Novumbra hubbsi. Classification (NCBI taxonomy): domain Eukaryota; kingdom Metazoa; phylum Chordata; class Actinopteri; order Esociformes; family Umbridae; genus Novumbra; species Novumbra hubbsi. The sequence continues at coordinate 3,618 of JACXGK010007171.1, read as the reverse complement.
AATAATATTCATAAGTTCATAATGTTTGCCCAAAGTATCATATTTGTTAAAGACATAACTACTGAAGAGGGGAACATAATCTCGTAAACCTAACTATTACAAATACACGGAAATATATGTTCACTTCCAGAATACAATCAAGTTGTTGCTGCCTTGGCACAAAGGGAAAGAAACGAATCTGTCTAGAAAACATGGAACTACCGGGTCGACCATCAATTAAAAACCATGCATGGCTAAAAGGTATCAATATGAACCGTAAAATGTATCTGTTCTAACTGACTATAAAAGGTTTGACAGCAAAACCTAATAAAATTCTAAACATCTGGGACGATATGTTTAATGTTCCACTTCCATGGCATCAGGTGCTGTATATAGGACAACATTTGATGTGTCATTACAGTTTTTTCAATATCAGTTGTTATTTAGAAATCTGGAAACAAAGAAGATGCTCAGCATATGTGGGATTAAGCAATCTGCATTGTGTAGAAGGAAACCGAAACAGTGGAGCATCTCTTTTGGAACTGTCCAATAGCTGTTAACTTCTGGAACCAAGTTCACAAGAGGCTGATGTGTCATGGTATCAACTTAGAAATGAATATACAGAAAGTGTTGCTAGGTTATCTGAGAGACCACGCTCATTACCAAGATGGCGCTGTGGGTGCAACGCGAGGCTCAGCGTCTCTCCAGTTTTTGTTAATTAGTAGTAGTTAGGTTCCTCCGGTAGGAGGGAACCTATTGTTATTGTTAGGTTTTTCAGGCTGTGCCTGGGCTTTGTAAAACAATTTTTTTGCACGTCCCATTCACTTCAGTTACAAGGTCCCAGCGCATCCCGAGTTGTTCACAGCGTCTTCCGCGGTACCGTGGTTACAGTGAAGGGCTGTGAGTCCTTGAGTTCCCGGTTCGAATCCTGCCTACAACGTCAGCGTTCGTGCTTCCAGATTTTGTGTCCCCGTGTGGTACACAAGTCTTCAAATTTTCGTTGAAGTGTCAAAATGGCCGAAATAATAAATTGACAATCCAAAATGGCAGAATTATAGACTTTTATTGGGCGTCCCATTAAGTTCATTCACAGTGTCCACATCCGCAGTCGACCCTAACCGTACCAATGGTGCAGGGGATAGGGCTGGGGCTCGTGAGCCGGTGGTTCCTGGTTCGAATCCGGGTGTCGGCCGAATGTCATTTTGTAGCATCTTGTCCAATTTCCAATTAGGATAATACTAAACAATACAAAATGGCAGAAATAATTAATTAACAATCCAAAATGGCCGAATTATTACCTTTTTTTGCACGTCCCATTAAGTTATTTCACAGTGTCCACAACCAAAGTGATTCCTAGCCGTCCCGATGGTACAGGGGATACATTCATTCATTATATTACAACAGCGTTTGTAGTACACTGGACCTCCAGGGTGATTCACCCAAGTTTTACCCAGCAATAGTGCACTGTATCCCGGGTAAGGAACCATGGAAGTGAGCCTGGATGGTGCCCGGTGACTTGGCCACACTCTGCCACTCATGTGACTTGGTATCAGAGTCCCAGACATTGGACCTCCAGGGTGATTCACCCAAGTTTTACCCAGCAATAGTGCACCGTATCCCGGGTAAGGAACCATGGAAGTGAGCCTGGATGGTGCCCGGTGACTTGGCCACACTCTGCCACTCATGTGACTTGGTATCAGAGGCCTAGACATTGGACCTCCAGGGTGATTCACCCAAGTGTTACCCAGCAATAGTGCACCGTATCCCGGGTAAGGAACCATGGAAGTGAGCCTGGATGGTACCCGGTGACTTGGCCACACTCTGCCACTCATGTGACCTGGTATCAGAGGCCTAGACATTGGACCTCCAGGGTGATTCACCCAAGTTTTACCCAGGAATAGTGCACCGTATCCCGTATAACCTCAGCCTTGAGGACCTCCTTGTTTTCCGCGATGATAGAACGGCAGTAGTTTCAGGTGAGACCAAAGGAGGTGGTCTGTGCATCTATGTGAACAAAATGTGGTGTACCAACCCTAACCTCATCGGGAGTCACTATTCTACCAATCTGGAATATTTTATGATTAACTGATTGTTGTTACATTCCACCTGATGCTAAGCTAGCAATGAAAGAACTGCAGGCTGCCATTAGGAAAACAACAAACTTCACATCCAGATGCCGCTATAATTGTTGCTGGGGATTTCAACCACTCCAGCTTGAAAACTGTTTTTCACAAAAACACAAAATACACAAACATTCCGGAGGCTTGCAAAGCCACACCCTCCCCCACCTGGGTCAGTCTGATCACCTTTCACTGCTCATGCTTCCCAAGTATTTACCCATCATCAAGCGTGTGAAACCTACAGTGAACTGAGGGGTCGGACTCATCACTACAGCACCAGTTTCAACAGCCAGATTGGAGTTTGTTTGCCACTCAGGCTAGCACTGACTCACATATTGACATTGATACATATGCATCACCTGTCCTGGAATACATCAACACCTGCACCAACAATGTCACCACCTATAAACAAATAAAGACCTTCCCCAACCAGAAGCCTTGGATGAACAAAGAGGTTCCGACTCCTGCTGAAGACACGTGATGCTGCTTTCAGATACGGAGATACGGAGGCCTACAACACATCCAGGGCCAACCTGAAAAGGGGCATCAAGCTGGCCAAACACACCCACAAACGGAGGATTGAGGAGCATTTCCATAACAACTCTGACCCTCGACGCATGTCGCAGGGCATTCAAGCCATCACTGATTACCGACCCAAACACCCCACCCCCTCAGCCACTGATGAGCGAACGAGCTGAACACCTTCAACGCCCGCTTTGACAGGGACAACAAAGACCCAGCCACAAAATTTAAACTTAACCCAGATGCCAACCCCCTCAGTCTGTCCATCGCGGACGTGTCTCCTGCATTTAGCAAAGTGAACGCACGCAAGGCAGCTGGTCCTGATGGTGTTCCTGGGCGTGTGCTTAGATCATGTGCTGGGCACTTCATGGACATGTTCAACCTGTCACTGTTCCAAGCGGTTGTCCCCACGTGCTTTAACACTAGAAGCACCGAGCCATTGTTACCCCCCTTAAGCACCATTTGGACACAATTTGCCCATGAGTCAACAGACAGGAAGTATTTACTGACACGTAATGGTCGCTAGATGGCGCTTCTTTTATCTTGTGTCAAAGTGTTGCTGTCACAGGTTTGTTGTGGGGTGGAACCAAACGCGGACATAGTTTCAAACAAAAGGTGATTTAATCCCAAAGACAAACAAACTACAAGAAACTGTACACGTAAAATGAAAGGACTAACTAACTTAAAAACTATATACAGAAAACATGTAGAGCATTCGCATGAATTGGAAATAAACAGAGACAAACCGTGAGCTGTTGAGACAAACAGAACAAACAATAAACCACACCGGGTGGGGTGCAAACTTAACCTAAGTAGGCTCCCCAATCAGAGTCAACTGAATGCAGCTGCTCTGACTGGGGAGCCCACAACGGCATAGAGAGGGCTAGAGGCCACACAATTAGTCTTGCCCTGAAATGGCCAGGGGCTCGCAGCCAGGGCATGACAGAGCCCCCCCCCAAAGCGCGGCCTCCAGGCCGCAAGAGTCAAAGAAGGGGGG
>JACXGK010007170.1:0-26178 GCA_016801125.1 Novumbra hubbsi | reverse complement strand
CCGGTCCAGCCTCTCAGCCCGGTCCAGCCTCTCAGCCCGGTCCAGTCTCTCAGTCTGGTCCAGCCTGTCAGGCCCATACAGCCCAACAGCCCATTCTGCTCCACAACTAATCGGCCTCCTCCTCTCTCATCAGCACGCCGTGGCTCTATTAGCCATTTGCATGAATTATTTCATTAGGCATCAGGACTAGAAAGAAGATGAAAAGAGAGAGAAAATAGACGGGACCCTGGATGGTGACAAGGCCCTGGAGGATAATACCAGATTCCTCAAGTTTCTGACAGCCCAATTTCCTCTGCCTCACACCTTGGGACCGGAGCGAGCAGACAGGCAAACACCTCCCCGTCCCCCGTCCCCTGTCTCCGTCCCCCCACCCCCCCACGCCGCTGTCTTTGTGTGAGACTGCCATGTAGAGAGAAATACTGATCCATCTCTCTGTCCCCTTCCCCCCCCCCCTCCCGCACGCCTCCCCCGCCTCCCACTGCCCAAGCACAGTGTAGCCCAAAGTCAACCACCAAGCACACAGCCGTGGATGGTGCAAAACGACACATCAAGGGGCATTCTGTTCAGCCCCAAACTGCGTCCTGAGTTACTGAGCGACGGAGAGGTCAGTTCATGGGTTAATCCCGTCCCCCGGTCACGTGATCCCAGGCTCCGGTTAACCTTGTTGCTGTTTGTGGGTCGTGGTTTGTGTTAGTCCGCAGGGTTACAGGATGCCGTGGTAGAGAAGACATTCTGGTAGCCAGTTTGATATTTTCAATACTAACTGTTGATGGCTCTTCTCAGCATCTTAAACGGTTCTGCGTCTATTGCCCTTTCGCACTTCCCATCTTGTGTCTGACCAAAGCAGAAAGTAATCAGAATGTTAATGAATGTAATTATATGTGATAAATGTAACTAAAACATTTGTTTGAGTGTGTGAACACGAAAATGAATCTCTTATTTCAAGGTGTGCTGTGCTTCAGTCACCCCAGCTTTATTACAGCCTCTCCTTTTAATCAAAGATGAAAAATGGCCCCTCATAAGACAACTCACCCTGTTCATTGCCTCTCCCTGGCATCTTAATCAAGCCTGTACAGCTGTGCGAACTTGCAACCTCGTTTTACTGGGAGGCAGAAAGACACGTGTTGAATGATTCATGATTGATTGAGGTACAGTGGACTGCAGGCTCTACACACAACAAGAGGCTGAAAGACAGGAGTTATCAATACCACGTGGATTACGGTCCTTCCTCTATTTAGCATCAACATAAAGCTGTTCAGGCATAAACACGCCATTAGTGAGTCAGTAAAGCCGAATATATTTTCGACCGACATTTACATCGAGTTGCGACAACAACACCAATAGTAGTAGAAAGCAATTAAGGCATTTTCTAGGCTGTGTTTTCCGCCCAGAAATCGATGGCCGACTGAGACACGGAGGGACGACAGAGGGGAAACCGGGGCAAACTTTCTGTTGCCGAACACACCAACACCACCCACAAAAGCCAACTGCCCCCCCCCCCCCACACACACACACACTCTCTGTGCCAAATGTCTCAGCACCACAAAGGAGCCCAGCAACCGGGCGGAGAAAAAGCACTCAGTGAGGAGCCTGGTAAAGGAAAGGCTGTACTCAAAGGATGGTAGGCAGGCAGCTCGTGTCCAAACAGAACTGGTTCATGTCTGTGTGTCTGCAGCGGAGTGGAGAGATGCTGGTAAATATTCACTGGCATCAATTCAACATAAATATTACAGTGAATGGACACTTGGCAAACGGCGTAAGGATATTTTTTTCAGGCCTGCTGAAACGGCATAATGTGGACATGCTTTCACGCTTTTTCGGTGTAAATATGAATCCCTAAACAAAGACTGGATGCCCACAGTTTATTCCACCGGTCTGGTGAGTGTCCTGCCTGAGATGGGGTTGGGTTGCTTTGTTATAGCCAAATGCAGGAGGACAGGATCTGGTGAGCCGGATGCAGAGGACCAGTCTACCTAAGCTCTCTCTCTCTCACACACACACACACACTGCTCCTTTCTTTCGATAGGGGAGGGAGGGAGATAAATGGTTGTCTAGTAAATGGTTGTCTAGTAAGCGACAAAGAGGTTGAAGTCAGGTCAATGTCTGGACAAGCCAGAGTCTCCCAGTGACCACCTTGATCAATGACACCAGAAGGAAAAGAAGTCTGGCCATCAACCAGACTTAACAGCAACAAAAACATTGGTTCAACAAGCTCTGTACTCTAAAAACACTGTTTTGCAGACATTGGGCCATGTAGTCAGGGTGTTGTCTTTATAAAGACCACATTGTTTTTTTGATTAGGAATTTGATCAAGGGGGTCTGGTCAGAAGACTGAAGGCATAGTTAAGAATCAAGGCGTAGCTTCCAGATTGTTCTTTTCATCCCCCTGTGAAGTGAGTACATGTAATGCTGTTCATCTGTTCTCTTGTGTCGTTTCTACGCGTAGATAAGAAAACTGTAATTTCCTGGGCTTCGCTGAGGCTTACAGGAGTTTGTGCTATCCTAATCCCATTGTTGTAGTACAATATGAAGAGGCCTTAGGACAAAAAGGTGATATTTGCACAAAGCATAGATCAGATGATATCATATCTCAAATCTAAGAACGTTCTTCAGAAAATTCAAGCTATTACAAAGGAATTACAAGTATATGAAATCTTTATAATCAAGGACTTTATACCAAAAGCTTCTATTTGGAAAATGTATGGTTTATAGATTATTTGAATTGAATTCCATTCATAAATAAATCCTAGATTTCAGAACTGTCTTTTAATGTTTCCTCTATTGTGACTCAATACGATTTCACTGACTACCTAGCATTGTGATTGGATTGGAGAATGTTAAAGTTGTGCACACAAATAGAACTAATTAATTAAATTGAAGTGTTGCAGACGGCATGTACAGTGCAAGGGGTAAATGCATCTGTGATTGGTTGTCAAGTGACTCACCAGGTTAAATGGTTAGATAAAATCAAATTAAGCACATTTCCATACTAAACACGAACCATGAGCTCTGACACAATAGAGGAATGATCATTCTCATCTGAAACCAGAGTGCCATTTGTATTTATTAGTGGAACCATTCAGCATGATTTGGATCTACGCAATACAGGATATAATGATAGTATGTGTTCACACCTTAGCTGAGCCACTAGGGGGCTAAGCGTCCACATATACTAGATCATGGGTGACGATATCTTTTGTCCCCTCACATCTAAAATCCCCATCTCCAACTGATTAACTTGATCAAGCTGGAGAAAATGTTTTAGAGGGCGTATAGGGCCGATATTTATATCTACCTAAATACAGATAAGCTAGAGATAAATATTCGCATATGATATAGGCATAGCCAAATATGACTCAGCTTGAATTTCATCCTGTCTGAATGAAATGTTTATGAAATTTACAGAGGAGAGATAGCTGTTTTATCCTGCTCCACCAGAAGATAACGCCCGGCCTACGATTTGACATTGCAAAAGCCATTACAAGCGTTTGACTGTTGAAGGTGCTGCGCAAATACAAATATTAGGTAGGATCTCTGTGAAGGCGACTGCTCTCTGGGTATGTAGTGTTCTGATTGGACAGCAGTGCTTAAAAAAATGTTAAGGTAAATGTTAACCTTATATATTCAGATGGTGTCATATTGTCTTAGGGTTCAACATTTACTTGTTTTTCTACTAGGTTTTATTACATTCTGCGATATTCTGTATATGTGTTCTGAGTTCTCCACATGCAGGATGTTCTGGAATGATTTATATGGTACGGTATGGTTGTGGTATATGTGTATCGTCTAGCCCAAGTCACACATCCAATAACACTGCAACAAACCAGCCAATCCACACTGTCCCTTAAGGTTCTGTTGTACCTAATTCCATTATTGAGTTTAATAGAAAAACAAGTGACTGTGATTAAGCCATTTTATACAAAGGAAACGGTATTGCGTACTTATAGGCAAGTCACCTTTAATGAAATTTAGTAAAAGCGAATGCAAGGGAGACGTATAATTTCATTTCAACAGAAATGTTTGCAGGACCATAAAATCTATGTTTTACAAGGGTCAACTCAATCTACAGACTTGAATCCAATTTAAAACCAATCTTTTTACAGAAATGTTTTTTACCACTCAATAAAATGTCTTGTGTTTGAGAAATTGTGGTGTTGTAGTTTAAGTATATGCCCCCCTTATATTTGAGGCCAAAATTAAAGGGCCAGTCTGTTTGTGCAGTTCATTTTTTGCAATCACTTATGCTCAATTACATGAAGGGTGCCAATATATTTTGAATTGGCTGTGTATGTTAGCAATAAATAACCTACTCCTTCAAAGGTGTGTAATAACTAAAGTATAGAATTTGCTGCAGTGCTGGATTTTTACAACTTATCATGGAATACCCGTATGTACATTCATAAGGACAAAAGCTCTTTGATTAAGCAATTTGATTTAGATGGTTGAATTGAGGTTTTTTTTAATCGAAATAGAGAGTAACCAATTACAATAAAGGGTACAATTTATCAAGCAAAATTATACATTTTATGTGTGTGGTGATTAGTGTCATGTAAATACCTTATAAGCAATATAAAAGCAATGAATTTGATATATTGACACATTGAAATCAAAAGAGAAGTTTGAAAAATCCTTTTGCCTCTTTTGGATAAAGCAGCAAATAGTCATGAAAACAGAAATTGAGCAGATTTCTCTAAAATGAACATTTAATGTCAGCAGATTTGTCTGTGTAAAAGACTGAGACTTTTTTGTGTGTTAGCTATTAACCAAATATGTTATGTCAGTATAATGTTCAGCCAGTTCTAGTAATGAAATCTGCAAAAGAAATGACACATACTGAAAAGCCACAATATTTTCCAAGAAGTGTTGTGTTATCACACGTTTCCTAATTCAATTAATTTGAGAACACACAATTACATTTTTGGAACAGTTTGAAAGTTCACGTCAATATGTTTTTTCTTAAGTGAGAGTTGCAAGATGTGTTCCTATGTTCAAAAGTATTATTAGCATTTGAAAACAAGGTGTCTGATATTTGTTGGGTCAGTAGCTATTCTGCTTACAGTAGCATTATTGTGGGATTTGTTGTTACATGTAGTACATTGTAGGACATTTTACTACAAAAACCACCACATTTTATTATTTTTACTGCTGACACACTTTATGGTGACTGCCATTACTGTAGACTAAATCCCCAAATAACCCAAAACAGTATTTGAGTAAGACATTAGCTTGGGTTGAGGAATTGATGCTATCCACTTGAAAACCAAGGCCTCGGTCTAATTGGAAGCATATGAATAAAGACAAAGTTAATGGGAGCAATGAAGTGGAGTGTTTTCACACAAACTGCAGCAGCGATTGTGGCAATTATCTCTTCCTGTCACTGCTGCCGCACAGCGTCCTATGTGACACACCAGCTCCCTCTCATCTGCTAAAGACAATGTCCTCCTCTTCAGGAAGAGCAGAGAAACTATATGGGGAAACCAGCCATCGCTCAGCGCACACAGGCAGACACACACACACAGCCCTGTCTTACAGCCAGAGTGATCTGACATAATATGGGGAAACCAGCCATCGCTCAGCACACACACACACACACGCACACACACACAGCCTTGTCTTACAGCCAGAGTGATCTGACATAATATGGGGAAACCAGCCATCGCTCAACACACACACACACACACACACAGCCCTGTCTTATAGCCAGAGTGATCTGACATAATATGGGCCATTTAGACTGAAATGATTCACAGCATCAAATGCGTTCTATAACATTGTTTTATTACCTGTCTTCATACATAGATATCAACTGAAACCCAGGTCTCTTTCACAGCTGAGCCCTGTTTTAAAACAATACAAACGCATAATAATCAGAACTAATACATGTAAACTGTCTTATCGGCAGTAAAACGTTTAACATAGGCTCATAATGTCAATCCATGAGTGTGGGATAAAATGATTCAAGTTAAGTTTAACTCGTTAACTAGTTAGTATCTCCAGTACTAACCAGCCGGGAGAGTATTGAAACACATACACATTTTATGTTTTTCTATCGTTATGGGTATGTGAAAAATATTATTAGAGAATCTGATTATATTTCATCTCTAACCCTAAACTAAACATTTAAACTAATTATGACCAGACACACCTAAACATAACTGAAAATATAAACCTAACCCAAAAAAGCCCTATACTTTTATAATACTTGCAACGATTTGTTTTTGAAAGAGTATAGTAAAACATGTATGGCACAAACTCACTCTGAACAGCAGGGGCTCAAACCTGCAATCCTTCGACACAATGACGACTGCCACCCACAAAGCATCTTTAACATCTGCCAACAAAGGCCGAGCAAGGTAAACAACTACTTCAAGGTCATGTAACCGATCGAAAATCTATCAACAGCGACTGCAGTGCTAACTAACTACCCATTTCACACATCACCTACGTAGCTTAGCCTTGCTGCACAGGTTACCTGTAATGGCGTGTGTCTCGGAGAGCTCTGTTGCTAGGGATTCGTTCACTCTCCCTCTGGTTGAAGGCAAACAGTTTGTATGGGTCCTGTCCTGGTTTCCAGCGTCTGGCGTTGAGGTAGTTCTTCTCTTCAAACTCCTCCAGGAGTTCGTCCCATTCGGCATCTGAAATCTGAAAACATGAAAACATTCACCCGTCTAGTAAAACTCATAGAAAATTGCTGTGGTAGGATTCACTTTCAATACTGTGAGAACTGCAGTTTCCAACTATGGTAGTTGTGCTGTAAGCTGATGTACAGCGTCTTCACTGTCCTATAAGCAAAAACAATGGATGGCGGCATTTTGGCAAGACCCATTGTCACAATAACTCTCCAACATAATGAGGACAAGTCGACAACTAGGGAGACAAACAGAGTAGTCAGACTGGTGCAGAATCCGAAGGGAGCATCAATTATAGTCTAATAAAACCAACCTTTTTTTAATGCAGCGGCTACCGCTGGAAAGCACAGATCAACATGATTATTTTTCTCGTCTGTTTTGCTCATGTGCCAGATTTCCCAGCTCCAACCATTCCGAGGAACCTGGAACCAGAGGCCTGGATGGCGCTGGTGATTAGCAAGCCGCCAGGTTGGTAGGTTTCCCCCCCGATGACGGTTTGAATAAAGCCTAATGAAAAATCCCAGCACACAAACGCACACACGTGTTCTGCCGCGAGCCTAGAGTTGAGGGCGGCAGGGGAGGGCTCTGGGTGAAGCTGCCACGTCCCCCGCGGCCTGCCGTCTAACAAAAGGCGGCAACGTTGTGAGTGAACGCTTACAAAGCCCATGAATCACTGCCTGCTGATGCTGACTGATGAAATCTGATTTCCATACAATGCAGCAACGCCGGGGTAATTGTTGTCCATTCAGGCAATAATACAGACTACTAATATATTCCCTGGCTTACGGCTTATTGCATCAATACACCGGAAAGCTAATCCACCTTGAGGAAGAACCTGCTAGAGGTCGCGGCAAAGAGTTGTCTTTCAGTTTTGCATACAAAACGCTGCATATTCAATTTGATCTTTTGATGCAGACTGACGGAAGCCTGAAGTCCTCAGGCGAAACGTACTGTAGGAAAGTCATTCTAAGGGAGCCGTACTGAGCAGAATTCTATCAAGTATGTATTTTATGGTGCTTTTGTGTCCTTAACACTTGGAAACAAGAATCTCCTTACAGTTCTTTGGATGCAATATATTTACAGCCTTGTCTCCCTGAGCAACCTTTATGACGACTAGCCTGCTTTCAATGTCTCTTCCTATTACACAAACAGACATTGAATAAATGACCTCCAGAAACAAGAATCATGTAATATGGTCAGAAACATGGCATTACTGAGCAGAATAAAACAACCAAGGATCCCATTACTTATAACCTGACAGGACTGCTTTCACTGAGATCACAATGGGAACAGCAGTATTCATTTTGTGTGGGCTACAGGTAATGGAATACTTCCTACGTTCTCATAAAGATCCTTTCACGAGATAAAGAAATGAAACAGAAGATACAATTAATAAAGGTTGTATTTCCGGATTAAAAGAGGCGATGGCCACAGAGCCAAAGGGCATCCACTCCTCTGTCTCCCCCGGGCGAGGCCATCCCTCCCAAAGGACATAGCTGGCCGGTAGGAGGAGAAAGACCAGAGATGGACAAGGGGAGGAGAGAGAACTGAGGAGACAGGAGCGCAGAGAAGAGGAAAGATAGGAGAAAGAAGGAGAGGGTAGGGCAAAAGGAGACCGGGGGAGAAAACAGTGTGGAGGAGAGAGGAGAATGGGAAGAAACTAGAGGAGAAATGAGACAGGAAAATAATACTGGAGGAGGAGTAATAGTGGAGAGAGAACAGGAGATAAGAGAGGAGAAGAGGAGGCAGGGTGAAAGGGGGGTGATAGAGGAGGGGGGAAGGAGGCGGAGGGGAAAGAGAGAAGGAGAGAGCAGAGGAAAGGGGAGGGAGGAGGACCGGGGTAAAGGAGCGATGAGAGATGTGTGGATCATCATCACCACATTAGCAGTACTGTAACATCGTTAGGGTCTTTGAAGCAGGCTGACAGTCTGTCCATTGGCGTGGGGGATGAAATCCCCTGTAAGCATGATGCTGCTGTCTCTCAAAGCCTTGTCAGTCTGTCAGGAGATGTCATGCCTTGCTGCCCTACAACAGTCATGACAGCTTGGTCTCAGCATGTAATAGAAGTGGCTCATTTCCGATGTCCGCTTTTGAAGATAGACTGCTTAGGGAAATAATGACTTGAGTGCAGCGATCGTCAAATAACTTGCCGTTACCAGACGTCTTGAGTCGAACTAAGGGACCTTTTTAAGTAATGTATCTTTCTAAGAAATGTTTATGTAACACAGTGTCTCTTTGAGTTTAGTTCTGGATTTAGTCACCTGTATCAAAGAATGAAGATAGTAAAATGTAACTCCACCCCAAACTGCTTGACCACAACATTAACTTGTCACCAAAATCAGTTTTGCCTTTTGAGTGTTCTTGAGTTAGGAACTTTCAACTGGATATTACCCTCCTCGGAACATTGTCACTGTCTCCAACGATCTGGTCAAAGGGGTGCATTTATTGGTCCAGGCAGAAAACAGACTTCAATTCTAATTGGACAACACAGAGAATCTGCCTGCAAATGGATCTGTCACGACAAGGTTGATCAGCCAGAGCTTCGGCAAATCCCAACAGTCCCCTTCAGCTCACCAAAGATCAGTTTCAGGAGAAAACGCTGAGACTTGCATTCCCTCGGGGTGTGTCATGCGAGGCGCGCTCTACATAAACACCCACGTATTCGTGGCAGTCGGCAGCCCGGCCGCTCCGTCGATGTGGAGGCAGGCGGTGGACGGGAGGCTGGCGGTGGACGGGAGGCTGGCGGTGGACGGGCCGCTCAGCCTCCAGAGCCCGGGCTTCCCATGGACGATTGTGCCGCCTAATTGGACGCAAAGTCTTGGTGGAGGGAGGAGGTGAGGGCCGGGAGACAAGGGAGGGGTGGATACGGTACGCCGCGACAAAGTAGCGAGTGACATTTCGACCCCTGGCTGCCCCCCTCCTCAGACAGAGACGTGTCTCCTAACAAGTGCGGATGACAGAGGGGGCTGTAATTGGAACACCCCCACTAGCACCACCTCCCCCACTGTGTCTGGATAAGCGTGTCTGGGCATGTCACTCCTATTTCTAGACCCCATGATCTGAACCACCGCAACGCATCTACCTTGGGAAAACTAAAGCGGGAGGGGGGGGAGTGGGGGGGGTATCTCTAGGAGGTGCACATCCCTGTAGTTAGCATATCAAAGCAATGCGCTAACAACAGCGATGCCTCGGGTGTCTCCCAGCCGGGTAATGAGGTGAACCCGGCTCGTGTCAGGCGTGAGCCCTGAGGACAGCGCGGCGGGGGCGAGCACGCGCGTCGGGAGACCGGGCGGCGGTGTTATTCAGAGCTGGAGGACAGCGGATGACAGGAAACCGCCGGGCGTCAGGACCAACGTGGAAACGCCTCGGCGGCGGAGTCGTCATAATGCGTCGCCATCATCGCTCCCGGTGTCGCGCGCGGATAGATATCGCGGACATGCCACGCGCCGGGAGAATGATCGATGTGGCTTCGGTCCCGTGTAGGTGTGGTTTCCGTGCCCCAAGCCCCACCCACACCCGGTATCACAGCAACAGTCAATCATGGTGGCGGGCACAGTCGGTCCTGACCCGGAGGACGGTAAGCACGTCCCTCCTGCTGATGACAGCCCGTTCCTGGTTCCACTTTCAGGCCGGGGTGGTGCCCAGGTGACTGCTTCCCTGTGCTCTTGTCCCGCGGATGGGCTGAAACGATGGCAATTACACAGCGTGGATGCTAATGTTAACTTCCCTTACGCTATTCATACTGTCGGTGTCCCTACGATTTGTCTGATTTGTGTTTGTGATTACCACAGTAAGTGTATGGCATTGCATTTGCATTCATCTGGGCATTTATCCAGTGTGACATTGATCTCAAGGTGGAATTAGCAGAACACACGATATCTCTGCACATTGTATTTTCATAATTCATTTGTTCCATCCTTCGTACTTTGCGTGAGTTATACTCTGCCTGTGCTTATTGGGCTTGATACCCACCCAATAGCTGCCAAGCAGGGGTGTGTCAATACTGCTACTGAGACTATTTCATAGAGGAAGGAACCCAATTAAGTAAACCAGCACAGTCATCAATTAAGAGTCAGGGAAAAATCCATTGCTGCACCGCCGACGACCACGTTGACATTGCTTTCTGCTCGCCCCGATCTATCTCTGTCCGACACTATCTCTGTCCGACAATATCTCTGCTCAATGGGTGTTGTTGGAGTGTTGCCTGGCGCTGTGACGGGTAGAAGGTATCCAGTCGGTTCTATGAATCACGGCAGCAGTGGGAGGAGGGTAAGAGGGCCGGATATCGGCCTGGCAGTTCTCACTTGGAACGGGCTGTTTTTGCATGAATGTGGGAGGTGAGGTCAAGTATAAATCAATGAACTATACGTGTCTATAGACTATTTGTGTCCTCTTCCCTAAGCAGAACTCCATTCAGGGAACAAAAGCAATTTTTTTATTGCAAACACGGTAAGTATAGCTGTACTCTGGCGCTAAGGCATAATGATAACAAACGTTTCCCACCGATATAGCCCGCTCCAACTTATATCTAAATTCCCATGCAAATCAAATGGGTGTGTATAAAGTTGATCACTCGCTGGTATAATTAAATTTTTTCAATGTAGCAGTGGAAAACGGTATCCTCGGGGCATAGAAGCTCAAACATGAAAGCTACAAAAATAATACAATAGCATTTGAGCTACGCAGCACAAAAAACTATTTTGATCAATCGCAACTAAACCACGCTGTATTAGAGCACAGCCGGCTGCTATTTCCTATTACACATTCCCTTTGATTTCAAAAAGCGATCTTGTATTTGATTACGCTATTTTTGCTTTGCTGCATTCCGCGTCTGGGGTAATTAGGCAACTTCGAAAACTACCACAAACACACCAAAGCTGTTCGCCCCGATAGTTTTTGTCTGTCCTCTTTGATCAGTGAGGTACCAATGTTTAGTAGGGCAACCAGGTCTGGTCAACAACGTGTGGACTCTGCCATAGTTGGCTGCTGCAATGCAACCACATGAAAGTAATAGAAGTGTAAATTGGGTTAATGGAGGCTTGATTTGACAGTGAACTATCGCACTCCTTTCTAATTGGCAAGCCTATGGAGAAATCCTCTCCGGCACCGTTTATGTTATTGTTCTTGTGCTGTGTTTTAAGGTAAGAGAATTTACTTAATGAAATGCTTGTAGGGTTCTTCTGCAGGATCTTCTCCACTGAACTGCTTTGCTTCAATGTTATCGCTGAATATGTATGACCTATTGCTACTTACTACTGGGGGGGGGGCCTCACAAACACTGCCGCATAACTGCCCTGCAAGCCGTAGTTACCATGTAGCCTTTGCTACGGTCCCAATTTTTTTGAGGAATTAATAAAAAAGCATTCAGGATCCTATGGCACAAATTCCCCTTCTGTTGCTGTCCGTGATGCGCCTGCTGCTCGTTCCAAATTGAATTCTAGAGCCTTTCAAGGTGGGGAAACAATATAGACGCAGAACCAGCAGGCTTCTGAGGAACATCAGTTGAGAGGTTATCAAAGCGACGAACCGGCAACACGCGGAGAAACTAATAACTGGAAGGCTTCCTTGGCAGACACAGGTCTCGGGTCTCTAAATGTTATTTCGGTAGCTTGAAGAAATATTGTCTGAAAGGCAATAAGCTGAATGGCCGTCATATGAACTGAATTGACGCGAGTAATGTTTTCATTACCACCTCCGGTTTGGGTTGCATTTGAGCTGAGCTGAGAGAAATCTGCTAGGCTTTCATGAACTGGATAGGGTCAGAGGGGATGTGCATATTTATTCCCTCTGGAAATAACAAAACTGTTGATCACACAAAAAACCTGTTTACATTTAGTAATCCAATCGGTAACACTTTTTTAGTAACTTTTCAACATGGTGACAGATCATTTTTTTTAGGAATCACTGGACCAGCAACTTCTATCATTATGTCTATTCATAGATAATTATTATGAATTAAAAAAAAAATTGAATATGTTTTACTTAGGAGTGGCTTCCATCTAGCCGCAACCTTCAAAAGATGATTGGTGTGTGTGATGAGTGCAGCAGAGATGGTTGGCCTTCTGGCAGGTTCTCTGAATATCTGAACCTCTGTGGGGCCATTGTAGGCCCTTCTTGACCAGGTACCTTGTTTGGTGACAAGGCCAGCAGTGGGACGATTCTTAGTGGTTCCAGACTTGAGAGCTACAGATACAGCCCATAGAAATGTTCAATGCTTTAGAAACATTTGTATAACCGCCCTCAGATCTATGGCTTGACATAATTCAGTGTTGGAGGACTATCATGGGTCAGGCACTATTCAAAGTGTTTGCCTTTCTAAATCATGATCAAGCAAATTGAATTTGCCACAGGTGGAACAATTTCAAGTAAGATCAAAGGACACATGATGCATCTGAGCTCAACTTTTAGGGTCATGTCTAAGGGTGTGAATACTTAGGTACATGACATATTTGACTTTTACATTTTCAATAAATTGGCACAGTGTTATAGTGTTTACTTGATTAAGTCATTATGGGGTTTTGTGGGCTGATGGATTTTCTTTTATGAATTATGTCTATAACAAACATGATGTGGAGAAGCTGTGGGGGTCTGAATATTTTCCGAAGGCAACGTAGTTCTGTTTACAGACACATCATTATCCCTTTCAAATATAACCTGCAGTATTCTTCCGGAAAATAAGTACACGGACAAATGCGTAGCAGCAAACATTCCCAAATCTGAAACCACCTGAACTGCCCTAAATTGTTAGGTAAATACCAAGTGGATGAATTTATTCTTGGTGTGTGATCCCTCCACAATGTATCACAAATCTTCCTTTTTGACTCCAGGCGGAACTACAGTAGATGCTTTTGCATACCTTTCCCACCAATTCAAAGGAAAAGGGTGGCTCTTGCTCTTATTTAAAGTGTTTTTATAGAGGAAGATCACAGTCAGCAGCTCTGTTAAAGAAGATTGATGGCTCGATCCCTGGGAGATAAAGGTGAAAATGACAAGCGCGCCAAAAAAGCTGAAGTTTTGTAGCGTGACGAAAAAACACATTGGTTACAATTGACAGCCTATTTTAAATAAATTGAAATCATTTTAACATTGTCCAAACTCCCATCAGTCAGTTTGGAATGTTTCAGAATTTCATCACCGTGACAGTGTGTTTTTTGGTGGCATTACAATCTGGTAAGATTATCATCACACAAACATTATTGGTGTGTGCATGTTTCAAGTGTGCCTTTGTCTGTCTGTGTTTGTGTTGGTGTGCACGCGTGGGCACATGTACGTGTCTTAATGCATGTGTGTAAGAGAACGGTATGATTTATTGATCTGCTCCTCATAATAGGTGGAATTACTCTGCAGGGTAATCACAGCAAAACAGCTCAATCATAGCACTTGGCTTAGAGTAACAATCTCACAGTCTCCGCTTTGACAATTGCACCAATGCGAGAACAAAAATGTGAAGTGAACTAACACATAATAGAAAGCAAATAGCCTTGTGGTTTGAGTGATGGGCTACGAACTGAAAGGGCAACCCTAGTTTCTCTGGATAAGGGCGCCTGCTAAATGACGTGAATGTAAATGAGACATGCTAATGCTTTTCCCTTAATGACGAGACCCCTTATCTACTGTCAGAGGAACACATGGACACCATTTGTATCTCTATGTGCAGATTAAAGGAAATTACTAACTAGAGCCGGTGAAATTGATAATTAGCGTTAGCAGATTGACTGGAAGTCTATGGTATCAGTTGGTATGCTAGCATTGCCAGTGGCTACCTGTAACTTCCTTGATACCGAATGCAGCGGCGTTAAAATGTTCTCCACAAGTTTATCTGGATCTGGAAGTAGATAAAGTGTATCAAAGTCAAAGTACTTCGATACACTTTACATTTACAAATTTCGCGACCATCTTAGTATTTTGACAGTTTCGTGATTACATCCTGCTCATGATGATTGACAAGACACATAAGAGCCCAACGAAACTGCACATCATCAGAAGCTACATGAACCTTCAGGTGTCAGCTCGGTTTACTAGAGCACCCTAGTATCCACTGTACACAAGGCTTACAATAACACACACTTTTTACTCTTACTGTCCAAATACCATATCAGAGAAAATTAACAACCTTGTGCACTAGCCTGACATGACATTCAGACACAAGCCAAGCTGTTTTTTTTTACAAAAGCCTGTGTTTAAACAAGTGCCTTCTCTCTTCAGCTGCTGTGCAAACACAAACCCTTCCTCTTTTCATGGTGACTCAATATCACACAGCGGGAGTCCACAGTAATCCATTACAGTAATGCCAACTGTACCAGTCCAAACGATTTGTTTGTGGGTAAAACATCTTCGTCCTCACCCTTACATTCAGTTTTATCCTCAGAACACATTTTCTTTCTACCTCATTCCTCTTTCATGGGAAAAAGCGCTGGAATGACATTCCATACTGGATCGGAATATGAATAATTCCAAGCGCGTAGACAACAGCATTTGGTAATCATTGGCATTGTGGTACGCCAGCTGAACACAGTGATTGGACATTGGTCTTGTTTGTAGACCAGACAAGAGCTCCATTGTAAACAGACATGACTTATGAAAAATATCTCCGGAGACGATGTGGCTCTTTTATAACAAGGACAACATAAGAACCCAGTACGACTAAGAGGAACACTGAGAGACAGACTAGCAGAATTCTCTGTGACTTTTCTTCTGAAAATGATCAGTATGTGCATTATATAAGTCATTGAAGTTTACTGACCCACTTATCCCAAGGTTTTAGTAGTAACATTTCCCACACATCAGCAAGACTCAACCATATGTCAAGCGCTGTGCAGAACAGTGTGCTGCTAAAATGCCACACATAATGAGGTAACATGCATAAACAACAGCCTGGCGGCACACAACTAGTTCATCGTTGGCAATAGAAATACTAAGATAGACCCCTATGGGATCTCCCTGCTGTAAGCTGTACAGCCTCCAATCGGGAGTAAAAGAATAAAACTGCATAAGGAATAGCTCAAGGACCCCCAAAAGACAGAGCTTGAGCGCTTAGGGAGACCGCTGCAGTTCTTCAAAGACCGGATGAATTCATACAGTGCCACGGGTATAGGCAGTCAGAAGCTTCTATTGTTCAAAAAGCAGCTAGGTAAACAAACCTACACTGCGAGGGTACACTAAGCGGGAATATTGCATTTGCATTTGAATGGCAGATAAACCCACCATATGTTATATTATCTGTGTGGCAGCATTTGCCACAGACTATCAGTTCTTCTGCCCTGCTCAGTCAAATCGTTTCGTGAAACCCTTCAACTCATATGTGATCACCTCGAATATAGTTTGGATTTATTTCAATGTCTCCTACATCCTCTGCTTGAACATGACTCTCAAACTAGGAAATCTTCAGTTGATAAGGCCCCTTGACCAATGTGACACTCAATCAATCGATCCAGACTTGAGTGCTGCTTCACAAGTCTCATTCCACCATTCAGTTCCTGCACTGAAAATACTCAATGACCCGAGGCATTTGGTGTGACCTAACACATTTGATGGCAGAAACCCGACAGATATTTAATGTCATCTGGATTCTTCAAACAGAAAGAAAGATTAACTTCAGTGGGGGAAAGTGGAAACTAGTGTAATTAAAGCTGCTGTTATAAAATAGGAGGAGGTCCACAGAAAGGGTTAACACCTTTGTTAAAGGTTGCCCATTTGAAGGCTATACCTGCCACTGTCTTGCATTCTTTGTAAAAGTGGATAGTACTATGATTATTCCATCACATGATGTCCATCCCTTCACACATGGACCACAAAATGTACTACAAGTCAATTGTTGAACTTAATAACTGGTTAATTATGCATTTTAGACACATGGACAGAGCAACAACATCCACAGTAGACACTGCATAAATGTCTTAATAACGCGTTTTGGTGTTTGAGACACCTTCTTTAATGAGAATCTGGCCGATTTTTTTAATCAAGATGCATTACATATCATATGTTTACTCATATGTATAAAATAAAATAAAAACTAGATCTTCTTGTCAGTTTAAATTAAAGAATGCTCATCTAATTTGTAACCGTTTATAAACTCATTATTAAACTCATTATTAATTTGATACAGCACGTTGCAGTAAACATTGGTTTAATTCACTCGAATGTGACGCAATCCAGTCTGCAAACTTTTAGGAAACAACGTGATACACCCTCTGCCTGCCTACACACAGTACTCTGAAGGCAATTAATACATGTTTCATATAAAAACCGAAACAAACCTACATTGTACCTTCCTGCACCAATGCACCCAGATGCATATTCAATGGATCAAGTTTAGCCTACAATATTATTAATACAATGGACAGAAATGCATGTGAGGTTTAAAGAAGATGATATTGGACTGCTTACCTTTCGGTAATGTGCTTCTTTGGTCCCCAGGTCCGATACTTTCTGCCTACTTAGGAGGATTAAATACAGTAGTGCAGCAATCCAGAAAAGAACCACCAAAGCCAAAGTCAGCTTTCGAGAAAGCCGTTTCATTGTATAATGAGTTACTGGAGCAGATATCGCCCCTTTATTTGTGGGGCAATCTAGTACCACATTTCCAGAAAAGTCGGTTGAGGAGTGGTGGTTTTGCGCGATACTGTCACATTATCTGGTTCCTTTTCTCTAAACCTACAAAGCTCCAGACGCGTGCCCGAAGACTGCTCTGGTTGCGAGAATCTCTATGACAGGACTGGTAGCACACAGCGATCTACTCTACCGAGTCCGTGTAGCGACGAGGTATTATTAAGGATGTATCAGCCGTTTGGGAGGTAGACTATCAATAGCGTCTGAATGGTTTTCGCACCACCTACCGCTCAAAGTTCGAAGTACAACGTTATGAACTTACAAATAATGTTTTAATCGAAGCTGTGCACACACCCAGATGTTATGTGCCACTGAGCGTGCTTTTGCAGTTTTTGTGGATCGGCGCGTTTTCGCTAAGCCGACCTAATTATGCGGTCTATTTCAGCTCTATTACATACTGTATCTTTTTTCCTGTTATGGAGAAGCCTATTTTTCGCTGCTTCTGTGACATAATATTGCGGGACGAGGTCTGGGTGAAACAAGTTCCAGTGGCAATATAAATGCCAGCGCTTTGAGGGGTTGGCCGAACACATCATCTCCATCATCCTCGCCTCGCCATCCTGGACCGTTTTCAGTATCCGTACTCATCCAATCCACCTACAGGTGATGCGATCACCACGTCATTGCGCTGTCCTGACTGTAGCGCGAGAAGCTAGCAGTGCACAAGGTTGATCCGATTTGGACAAGAGGAGCACCTGTAATGTGGACACATTGGACACATTGCCTATGATGAGCTACTTCTGTACTGGCATCTGAAATTGTGGTCCTTGGGATAGGTACACTATGGACCCCTTGCGACTTTTCATCTCACTGCATTTTTCGCCCAGTGAACTGATAAACTGATAAAAAAATAATAACCAATGACCATAGTGTTACCAATGAACTGTTAAGACACTAACAATGAATGACAAGAAACTAAATCTAATTTACCATGAGTTCACTGCTTATTCGGTTGAGCATGGCACTGTTGCAATGCAGTGGTTCTGGGTATGATTCCAAGGAGGGACTCTTTTGTTATTTTTGGAAATACCGGGAACATGGCATTCCAAGGACACAGACACAACAGGGACACAGACACACCAAGGACACAGACATACCAAGGACACAGACATACCAAGGACACAGACATTCCAGGGACACAGACATACTGAGAACACAGACATACCAGGGACAGAGACATAACAGGGTCACAGACAAACAGAGGACACAGACATTTCGGGGACACAGACATACTGAGAACACAGACATACCGAGGACACAGACATACTGAGGACACAGACATAACAGGTTCACAGACAAACAGAGGACACAGACATTTCGGGGACACAGACATACTGAGAACACAGACATACCGAGGACACAGACATACTGAGAACACAGACATACCGAGGACACAGACATAACAGGGTCACAGACAAACAGAGGACACAGACATTTCGGGGACACAGACATCCTGAGAACACAGACATACCGAGGACACAGACATACTGAGAACACAGACATACCGAGGACACAGACATACCAGGGACACAGACATACCAGGGATACAAGGAGACAAAGTGGAGACCCATAACAACTTATAGTCATTGCAGAGGGTCAAACACATAGAAAGTCTGTCACACTTATATTCACAATCACTCTTACACTCACCCACCTACAATAACTGTAAACACTGTAATTGTTTTATGTTCCACTGTGATAATTACAGTGTTATATATGCACAGAATCCCATTTGGATTAATTAGATTCTGTTTGTAACTTTTCTTATTTGTAATCACCTCTCCTGTCGTAAAACATGTTTTATGATAGAGGATTTATTTAATTACAGTGTTGTTTAGGGACCCTAATACAAGTCTCACTACACCCCGGACAGCACTGGCAATATCTTTTATAATAGGTGAACAACACAGAAATGTAAACTTAAAAAAAACAAATACAAGAAGAATAGATCTGTTCGTTGTATCTGGATATATCCTATGACCTACTTCTTTGGATTAAATGCTTTCTCACGATATGAATTTAGCTTGTACAGTACTTGTTATTGTCACATCAGGGTAAGATTGACCTCTAGACTGATCAAAAGAATAACAGTGTTGTTAAAAAGTGTTGTCTGGCTAATCCCTCCAGTGGTGGTTAGTGCTGGAGTAGTGAACAACGGCACAAACGGTTGTCCACCAGGAGTCAGACTGGTCTAATACACTAAAGGGAATGATATCCTGTATTCTACTGAGACTCAGAAAATCATATTTATCCTCTCTAGTTACAGTTGTTCTCAATACTTTTGTCTAAGCGGAATCCCTGTTTTCAGAAAAGTTCATACGGAGGAACAAACCAGACAGACTATTTTAATTAGCAAAATGCACAAATACTCTGAAAACTTTGTCTCAAAGTGAAGTACTTGCATCAAAGATACAACTGATCTCATAAAGAAATATTTCAGTCAATCACAATGGCCTAATAAATATTTACTACAGCTATCAATACACCCAACTTCACATATATGGGCTTTTTATTACAGTCGGTACCATAAAAGGAAGGTAAAACATATCACAGTATTGGACCATGGGCTGTATTTATATCCCATAAAATTATTTCACACAAAAATATATGCAGAGTATCACAGTTGAGCATAAATCCTAAGAAACAGAAGGCTTTACAGTATTTTTAACTTTGTCCATTGTGTCTTTTTCTTATGCTGTAAATACATACAATATATGTAAAATACAGCAATCTAACAAAATTACAGCAAAAAACAAAGCCATTTAATATATTTTAACATAAGTTACTCCACCACCACACAGCGGAGCCCCTCCTCCCATCTCCTAGCTTAGTCCATTTTAGCAAGAAGCAATAGGTGACCTCTTTCAAGCATAGATAGGGCTGATTGTACAAATAAATGTTGTATACCTCTGAAGAGACTTGCAATAAAAAGAGTGGCTGTATTCGCGGGGTTTAAATGTTTTCATTTAGAAATAAGTTCTGCTGTTTTTTTAGTAGGGTTGTGTTTAGGCTGAGTGAATGCAATCACGAATGTCTAACTGTTTTGCAAAGAGGGTGTTTTGCTGTTCCCGTTAGGTTGTTAATGGAGATCAACTGGACCCCAGTAAAGTATCTAAGCAATCGAGAAAAATCTGTATGTCTGCAAAACGCACTGGCTGCTACATTGTCACTCCACCACTAGAGGAGCCCCAATATTGAGGTGCTACTGTTCCCTGGTTTGGTTTCCACTAGAGTCTAAATAACACAGCCACGAAGTGATGATGAACCTCTCATCTTCTCATCCGCCAGTATGGCGCTGCCTGTGCTGCCTTCAGTCGCTGTAATACTGGGTGGGGCCTTGCCAGTAGTTGGGCATTTCCTTTCGGATCATCGTTGTCGGACTGGCATTTAAATCCGCTGCAGTAACGACGCCGGGGAAGCAAGTGGTCGTACAAGATTCCACACAGCAGTAGGAATAGACGCAATATTATTGCTGTATTACTGTTTCTTTTATTTCACTCGAAAAAGATCTAAACTGTTATTTTGAAGCTTCAAGCCCGTCAGTATTCAAATGTAAGACGAGATCTCAATTTCACAGCTTCATACGTGCATCCTTTTTGGGACTCTGTAGTCTGAATGAAAATCGTGCTCTATAGCTGTGATATAAAAATGTACATGTAAAAAATATTTTTTAATTATTATTATTTAGATCTCTTTAGAGTATAAGGCTGTCCGTTATCGAATTGCATCATGTTCAGCTGGTTGGGTACCGATGACAGGAGGAAGAAGGAGCCTGAGGTCTTTCAGACAGTCAGCGATGGCCTCAAGAAGCTCTACAAAACCAAGCTGTTGCCCTTGGAAGAACATTACAAATTCCACGAGTTCCACTCGCCCGCCTTAGAGGATGCTGACTTTGACAACAAACCGATGGTCCTGCTTGTGGGGCAGTATTCCACCGGAAAGACCAGCTTCATACGGTACGTGTGTATTTCAAATGTCAGCGATAGGCGCTTTGCTTGCGGTCAGTACAGCCCAAAACACAAGTGAGTTTTATGAATTCTTACGCAAACAGAGGAGAAATACGCGCCAGACACCTCACATTCACAATACAATAAGGACATAAATCTACGTGTTGGGTTAACTGAATTGTTGTGTGGTCATCCTTGGACGAACACAGATATTGACATACTCTGATTTAAGTGTCAGTATTGATTAAGTTTACAAAAACAGTTTCTGGTAAATGTTCATACATATCATACCACATTCCTGAATTCCATTTTGTTAACGCAGCTAAGATGTGTGCTAACTGATAAGTCATGTACTATTTTACACTCATTTGCTGCATCATGTTTTCTTAGCTGTCCAATTATACTCAGTACACCTCCACAGGAATGTCAGCTGGTCCACTGGAATGTCTGTCAAACTAGTTCATGACCAGGGAGCAGATCAGGTTTTCATTTTTAATTCCCATTGTTTCCTATGGATAGCTAAATAGCATTCCGACAAAAACCAAGTGTGTGCTCACTCCAGGCCGACCATCCTATTGGACATGGGAAGGGAGCTCCCTAGTTACAGTCTCCACAAATGCCAGTCTAAATGTACATTCTAAATGTAGAACAAACACATTAGCTGAACTATAAACCAAATAACATTACTAACTATACCTACTATGCTATAATTAGCAGCATGGGCGTCCTCACCTCTCAGTCTTTTATTGTTTATTGTTCATTTAGAAAGAACTTAATTATCACGAGGAAACTTTTACTTCATAGCCTTCCGTGCTCCACGTCGTACTATTCATTTACAAACATGCTTTCATATTTGGGTAGTGGAAGTAGTGCAGAAGCTTTTGCACATGTGGTCGCGAAAAACATCTGTGCGGGGTTCTTTCTCATTGACAATCCTGGATAGTGATTTGAAATTGACAGCGATACTAAAACAGCATTCCGCATCAAGTCCCTTGACACAGGCAAAGAAAAACACCCCCAAGAAATCTCTCTAGTTGTCCATACCCCATGCAGGTGGTGTCTCCAGCTGTACCAGTCCCTCGACACGATTGGAAGAATTACATTTCATGGGATATAAATGCTTTCCGTATGCTGAATCTATTTACTAAAGCAATTTGATACTTATCACATGTCACCTTGAAAGTTGTATGTGGCTGCATGTTTCACCACCTACAGTTCATTGCTGACCGATACATGACTTTATGTTTGTTTCTCGTGCTATTTGGCACGGTAGGACTACTGTCTTTATTTTAACGTATGCGTATTTGTATTAACCCATGTTTAATGTTTACATTATTTATATTGCTTTGTGTACTGTCTTGCCTTGCTTTAAACTGCCTGTTATGTCATCCTGGAAAATGAGAATTGGTTCTCAGGTGATCTTGTGAAATAACAGTTAAATAAATGGTCCAGTGCCCTTTGAAAGTGTCCCGGGCTAGCTTATGTTATGGTCTGGGGCCAGAGGATTGTAAGATCTGGGCCGGGCTCAAAGGGGCACCGCCTCGTTCTCGGTGTTGGAGCTTACTGTCCTGCAGGACGGGGCCACAGCATCAGGTTCAGTTTCCGGTGATATGGTGCATTATTCAGAGGACATGCGCCGCCAGGGGAGACGAGTGTCAAAGATAGAGCTGTACACACACACACACACACACACACACAATCACACTATGCATTGTATTTGTATTTTTATTAGATACACAAACATAAAACCAAGACACAAGGTTACAAATAAAAAAATACAATTATTATATTTATTATTAAATTTAAAACACTTGGATCAGGAGGGAGCTTCTGCAACTTATACAAATATTATATATATGTATATATATATACACACATATTCAATAAAAGTGCCATTTGTGTATAAAAACAACACTGTAGGGGATACTTCAACTAGCCCTATGACCCCTATGAGGCTTAAATTGTATAAGGCCAAGACGAGCACAGGATGTAGTGGAGCATTCCCTGTCAGTAGCGTACCCTGTCAGTAGCGCAACCCTGTCAGTAGCGTAACCTGTCAGTAGCATACCCTGTCAGTAGCACAACCCTGTCAGTAGCGCAACCCTGTCAGTAGCGTACCCTGTCAGTAGCGTACCCTGTCAGTAGCGCAACCCTGTCAGTAGCGTACCCTGTCAGTAGCGCAACCCTGTCAGTAGCGTACCCTGTCAGTAGCGTACCCTGTCAGTAGCGCAACCCTGTCAGTAGCGCAACCCTGACAAGTTCAACCAGTCTACTTTGACCCTATAATTCACTCTCATTTCAAAAGTGATACCTGGACTAAAGCAGAGGATGAAGTAAAGCATAACCACAGAGCCATGTGTCCGATCACCCCACAGATATTTGCTGGAGCAGGATTTCCCCGGCATGCGGATTGGCCCGGAGCCCACCACGGACTCCTTCATTGCGGTGATGCACGGAGACGTGGAGGGACTGGTACCAGGCAACGCCCTGGTGGTCGACCCCAAGAAACCCTTCAGGAAGCTCAACGCCTTCGGGAATGCTTTTCTCAACAGGTGAGACCGTGGCAGTCTGGCTGGCAGCGACATGGCAAGAGTGTGTGTCAAGAATCTCTTTTAGAATTGCTTGGTTGTTTTTTTGTTGTCCAGTAAAAGGTATGAGTTCGACAGTTCATACCCTTATTTACTTTTTCCAAAATATCTAAATACACTGTGTCAAAAGCAGGGTTTTTTTTGTTCCCCGTTCTAAAGTCCCATGTGAGAGAATATTTTGAAACGTTCTTTGCGATCTCTTTTTTGCGGTTCAATTTTGGATTCCTAATTCTACTACTACTATCACCCAAAAAACAATTCTTAGTAGAACTTTTTATTCAAAGCCACCATGCTCAAGTGTGCATCCATTCTATGAATGAGTGATCCCAGGAATTGAGGCTCCTTGCTCTACCAACTGAGCAATAAAGGACTACTGAATCCGTTTTCAGAATCAGAAAAGCAGATTCTGTAGTCTGAACAAAGGAATACTGGTTAGTCATGTGTGTGCTATCTGTGCTGCTGACAAACACCAATCAGTTTGCAAATACCATTTCAATTGACTTTGTTAAGTTTTAGAATTGATGTGTGTTATGCAACATTCCCAGCTTTCATTTATTTATAGAGGCAATGTGTGATGGTTAGCGTCCTGATGCTAAAGTATTCAATATACTTCTCTATTATATAGATCAAGCAAAACATTTATTATTGAGAAAGTGAACGACAACATGTGTGGACCTGTTTTAAGTCTAGCCTTTGTCAATAGTATCTGCGTGGAGCTGTGATTAGTGTATCTGTTTGAAGATTAACCTTAATAGTATCTGTGTGGTGCTGTGGTAACTTTAGCCTTTCTTTAACGGTGTCGGTGTGGAGCTGTTTACCATGTCACTGAATGCCAGAGGAGAGGCGCTAGTACCTACTACGCATACGTTCAACATTCCATCTCTGATTGAATTTCCCTCAGCTCAACACCCAGGGATTGCCCCTTCCAGTGGCAGCCTGCTTCTGGTCATTTGAGTTGTGATCATCTGACGTGTGTGTGTGTGTCTTACATGATGTGTGTGTCTCATATATGCGTCGTTGGGGAAGAGCTTGCCGTCCGCTGCCTCTGTAAATGTAGTGTTTCTTAGGTAGGTCATTCGTACTTCAGACTACAAGTAAACTAGGCCCTCCAGGCAAGATCCAGCCTGATGGGAGGGTCCCATCTAGCCCACTCTTAGTTACAAATCCAATGTAAATATATATATATAGATTTTAAATTGGGTAACAAACATCACACAGTAAAATAATAAATGACAGCCAGACATACTGAGTGACGCTAATGGCATGTCAGTAATGTATACAGGCCCAGAATAGCAAGGTTATATTCTATAAGCCTTTCAAAGCAACAGTCTAACCAAATGAGCAGGATCTCGGGGACCGTCATTCAGTTTGGAGACAGGCCGTCAGTCAGGCAGTTCTGTTCACACACCCATAATTGACTTGGCCGGTAAGGGGTCATGTGACTTCTGAGCAGTGCTTTGCTGCTTGACGCAGTCTGCATATAAGCAGGCCCAACATCCTGTGTTCTGTTCTTACCACAGCTCAGTCTTGATGAGCCTTCCTGTGGTACAGCAACCACTGACAAGATGTAGCAGTGTGATTCCACTGTGTACCCGTTCAATACAATGCACAATCCCCTTAGTAATAATTGCATTTTGGATTTGAAATGAAACAACTATTGTGATGTGCTAGACTATATTCTCAACTTTCATTTGAGGGAATCTTTGTGCATATTAGCCTTTCTATTTCAACATGACAACTTTTTATATAAAGTCCCCCTATTTTGGGACATCACATGTTTTTGAACATTTGGCTTGACAGGTGTTTCTGGTAAGTCACGTGCCCACGTCGCATAAGACATCTGTCAATATCAAGTCTTGATTTTGCACCGAAAGAATGAAAGTGCTTTGTGTGTCTCATTTCGCCCTTTATGAAACTAGTAAAGAGATTGAGTATGAGGGAATAAGGGAATATGAAAAATATTTGAATCCAAGTAAAGATATTTTGTTTAGCCAGAGGTCCAATGGGCTCCACCAGGGGAAAAACAGGGTACAGATCACATGCTTTAGTACTCCAGAGACCAACTCTGTTTGGGCTTGTCTTAACGGCTATGCTGGAGTTGTCACTTCTCTTCCATTGCATTGCTACTATTTTTTACTATGTCAGAATGAATTATGATTTGTTCCAAAGAGGTCACTACTGTATTTTACATGAAGAATACTATTACTAGTACTATCTGTCTTGATGTTCGTGTGTTCTGGCTGTTTGTTGTTACCCATTCATGTGACCATGCCTCTGTTGTGTAGGTTTGTGTGTGCCCAGCTGCCCAACCCTGTTCTGGAAAGCATCAGTGTGATTGACACTCCTGGGATCCTGTCTGGAGAGAAGCAGAGGATCAGCAGAGGTATGACTCCCAACCCCAACTGT
>JACXGK010007169.1:0-26177 GCA_016801125.1 Novumbra hubbsi | reverse complement strand
CAGCTGCATTCAGTTGACTCTGATTGGGGAGCCTACTTAGGTTCATTTCTAGCCACACCCGGTGTGGTTTATTGTTTGTGCTTGTCTCAACAGTTTGTCTTCATTTAATTCAATGTTCAGTGTATACGCTTTGTATTTCGTTTTGTTAGTTCTGACTTTTCTTTACGTTTACAGTTGCGTATAGTTTGTACCTGTTTGTTGGATTAAATCACCTTTTCTTTACACAAAATGTCCGCGTATGGTTCCGCCTCACTACAACACCGTGACAATAATGTTATGTGCTGTTCTGTATGACATTCAATTTAACCAAGCAGGAAAAAAAGTGACAAAAAAGTATGGAAAATGACTAAAATAATTAAGGGTGACATTTTGCTCACATGCAGTCGGACGAAACGATAAGTTTCAAAGCTGCATGAGATTAGATAAACAATGGGTTACCTTTTAGCATAGAGGCCTCACTCTGGTTGACCTCAGGGTCATTCGGGATCAGAGAAGCCAGTTACCGTTCTAACCACAAACCATGCAGCTCACTGGGCTGAAACAAGCTAGAAATATCCTTATATGGGATGTATTGTTGATTGAGAGCCTATTCTATCTGAACTACACATATATTACTTTCATTACATAGCCAAATACAGTCTCATTTACATTTCAGTAAATACACAATTTCTTACAGACCCTCATGGGAATCAAACCCAAAACCTTGGCATTGCAGGCACCACTACCTGAGCTGCCAGTGGCCACCCTCCTCTCCCCTTCTCCCATCCTCAGTCCTATAACTGACAGTGACAGTCAGCTACTAAGATGATGTCATGTTCCAGCATGCATCAATCCAGAGCCTATCAATCCCCCTCACAAACAACACAACACAATTGCGGGAGTTCGGGCCTTCAGATCTGAACAACTCCACACACACTGACACTGTTGTCATGTGACTGACAGGACTAATGTTGTTAAGGCCGACGTATACATGTGTATTCTCCTTGGTGGTGACTCACATGACCGTTATCATGAATCATTACTGGTTGTGTCAAAGGAACTGTGATCTGAGGACAAAGCACGGAAGATCTATTCAGGTTGAGAACTGTCTCTCCGTGTTCTTCTCATTTGAGAGTGTCTGGGTTCTTACTGTGCATCCAGACAGGGACATTTGGATCTGTAAACATGACACCAGATCTATCATGGCTCCATCCCTTGTCAGTTCCATATCAGCATCGTAGTGGAGCGTCCGGACGGAAGGGAGATCGCCAAGCCAGTGGAGCTGCGGGTGATGGTGGGCGATGCCAACGACAACAGACCTACGTTTCCTACCACTCAGTACCACACCGTAGTCAAGGAGTTGGCCCCATGGGGTGAGACACAACATTACAGAACCCTCTCTGTAACACACTACAGAACACTCTCTGTAACACACTACAGAATACTCTCTGGAACACACTACAGAACACTCTGGACCACATTACAAAACACTCTCTGGAACACACTTATAAAACACTCTCTGGAACACACTTACAAAACACTCTCTGGAACACATTACAAAACACTCTCTGAATTCCACTACAGAACACTTTCTGGAACACACTTCAGAGCACTCTCTGGAACACATTACAGAACGCTGTCTGGAACACACTATAGAACCATCTCTGGACCACTATAGAACACTCTCTGGAACCCACTACAAAAAACTCTCTGGAACACACTACAAAACACTGTTTGGAACACACTATAGAACACTCTCTGGAACACACTACAGAACACTCTTTAAACATTACAAAACACTCTATTAGACACACTACAGAACACTAACTGGTACATACTACAGAATACTTTCTGGAACACACAATACAGAACACACTCTGGAACACATTACGGAACACCTGAGGCAGGCAACAGTCCTATTTGAAAAGCAAATAGCCATTTGTTTAAGTTTACAAAATGTAATAATCTAAATACCTCAGAAACAATGGAGAAACAAAGAGGTATGCTCAAAATAGGATCTCACACAAGAGTAAAACAATATCGAAGTTTCGCCCACACACTCATCTTTTCCCAGGAACGGAGATCATCACAGTTCAGGCCGCCGATAATGATGATCCCAAAACGGATAATGTGAGGATCTTTTACCGGTTGGTTGGACAGATCCCGGAGAGCCCTCGGGCTCTGTTCCGGGTGGACCGTGACTCTGGGGTCATCACGGTGCAGGCAGACACCCTTGAGGGGGCCGCCCCGCAGTACACACTGACCATCACAGCTGAGGACGCTAAAGGTGACCAACAGCACTGCATGGCAATGTGGTTCTGTGGTGTTAGGGAGAGGGGTGAGGGATTACTTAAGTAGTATAATGTCACAGTTCTGCACATATACTGTGTAGTATTGTGTGAAATAGACACAGGGGTGCAGTGGTAGCTTACGTTCTCTATAGACCAGCAGATGCAGGCTAACATTGGAGTTTTTCCCCATCTGCTTAGAGTAGAGCATTGTTTACATATGATGCAACAATGACTGATGATAATGACTAAGACTGAGGAAATTAAAAGGGTTATAATGTCTGAGGTTGTGGAAATGTACAAGAGAGTAATGACTTATACGGATGAAATGAAAAGGATTATAATGTCTAAGATTGAGGAATTGACAAAGACTGTGGAAATGAACAGGATGATAATGACTGAGACTGAGGAAATAAGTTATAATGTCAATGATTAGGGAAATTACAAATAGTTAGGAATTGAACATAATGATAATGATTAAGACTAAGGAAATAAACATGATAATAATGATTAAGACTGATTAATTGAATGTGATAATAATGACTAAGACTGAGGAAATGAACAGGATGATAATGACTAAGACTGAGGAAATGAACAGGATGATAATGACAAAGACTGTGGAAATGAACAGGATGTAATGATTAAGACTGATTCATTGAACATGATGATAATGACTAAGACTGACAAAATTAACAGGATGATAATGACAAAGACTGATGAATTGAACATGATGATAATGACGAAGACTGTGGAAATGAACAGGATGATAATGATCAACACTGAGGGCAACAGTATAATGTAACTTATCATAATGTCTAGCATAAGACTGTTCTGTACTCCTGACTCTCGCTGTTCCTCTCTGCTGATTCCATTCACAGGATTGAACAGCTCCTGTACTGTGGTTGTGACTGTGCAGGACGAGAACAATAACCCACCTGTCTTCAGTCAACACGAGGTACCTTTATCCAAGCTGAAGTAGGATGGGACGGCCTGGGGGATTTGGAGTTTGGGGGACAGAACAGTTATTTAGAGCACACATTGCAAATCTACTTGCCATTATCTGTTATTCCTCTCTTCTGTTGGATTGCTGCTGTGTGAACTCTCTTGCTCCAGGTCACTGATTTGATTTTCTAAAGAGGAGCAAGATACAGGGCTTTGAACGGGATCCAAGCTTTAATCTCAGGCTTATAGAGATGCAACCATATTATTTGAGGTTTTTTTATTATTAATATTTTCCTCTAAATGGACAGTGTACGCACTGAGGTAATCTGAGTAAGCCTCCTACAGTGGCCTGTGAGAACTATTTAATTTGTATAATAAGCAAACCTCAAGACAACTCTGAATGAGACCTCTGACACTGTCACGTCTTTAGAGAAATATTTACTGTTATTATGTCTGAGCTCACTGGTTCATCAAAGCAGTTTTAGATTATAATAAGTACTTCGATTTAAAGTCAATATTTCGCAAGCTTACGTCTAAATAAATAAACCTATTTATAATGTCTGCAAGCATTGTGGGGGCAATATTTTTTCCAGCATTCTTTACCCTAGTTGATCCCTGTGAGGAATAAACCTCTGCGGTATTTATGAGACAGTGTTGGTTTAGTAATGGCCTCAAGGTGTGCAGAATAAGGTCCAAAGATAGAAGGTGTTCTCACACGTTGTTCCGGAAACCCAGCCCACATCTCCTAAATAATGCAGTCGACAGGATGTCCTTGAAAAACGTGGGAACAAATTGTGACAACGAAGCACCAAGTTTAAGACAGTGTCATCTCTGCATTTTTTTTTGAATACACCTACCCCCCCTAACCCCCCAGAAACCCCCCACCAGTGGATGGTACCTCTTCAAGAAACGGACTGCAAGTGGAAACAGGAGCAGGATCAGAAACAAAAATGACCTCTTGTGTCAAGTAACAGGATTGTTTCTTTTCCGATTTTGAAAACGGTTAATAAATGAACTCATCCTGTGTAGTATTGTAATATAATAATATTCTCTGAAGTAATGCTGCTAGTAATAACTTGAACCCATTCCAATTCCTGCCCTGTTGTGATGTTCAGGGATTCAAGCCCTCTCTTGAAAACTAGATTGTATCCGTGCTTATTGAAAACAACGTTGTTACAATGTAACAATTTCATTGGTTGAAACATTTAATAGTACATATAATCCATTATTATCTGGTTTTAACTGGTTCAACCACAAAAACATAAGGCGTATTTCTCAGGAACCCGACACGCACATACCTTCGCACATGCAAGCACGCACACAAACAAACACTTAGGTGGAAAAAGCTCTTGAGTGGGTCACATCACAGAGCCACTGCTTTATCCCAGCAACATGTGAATGGATTTGTATGGCGCTGGCAAGTGAGTGCTGACACCCATGCTAACAACGTCCCTCTGGCCCAGGCAGACAGGCAGATCAGAGACACTGCCGCTTCAGTAGAGGGCCACAGTTAGTTGAAGATTAAAGGACTCCCAAGCAGGGAGATAGGAGGGGTCGGAAATAAAGGTGGACAATGAAAGATATATCACCCGCATTATGTACAACAAAACATTGCCAAATATGTTGACAAAATGTTTGGAACACTCCTGATTCGGTTTCAGTGGAACCAAGTATTTCAAGCTATTCTGTTTTCGAGCGAAAATAAAACGAACGCTCAGTTTGATCTTCCAAGGATTTTCCCGGCTCCTGTTATCTTCCTTTCCTCCACGTCCTCATCCCCCGTCTCATTCTCGCTCTCCTTCAGTACGGACCCTTCCACCTGCCGGAGGAGGCTCCCGTGGGAGTGACAGTAACAGCGGTGTCTGCGTGGGATGCTGATGAGCGTGGAGGAGACAGTTGGCAGGTGGATTACAGGCTGGAGTCTGGCAACGAGGAGGAGGTGTTCTCGTTAGTCACGGACAAGCAGACCAATGAGGTTTCGCTCGTACTTTCCAAGGTATGGACATATTCAGTCGACTGCCTCTGTTCTTTTTTGTTCATAAAAAAATAGGACACAACCTATAGAGCTACGTTTGTTTTGGACACAATGTTGACTTGTTGCTTTTACGTTCATTTCTGTGTCTCTTCACACACACACACACACACATGTGGGTATTTCAACTCCACGTGTCCCAAAAATAAACATTGACAATGAAATTGTTTATCCCCAAAATAATCTAAACCTATCCCTGGGACTCTACAGCTCTTCCCTTCTAATCCGCTCCTTTCCCCCAATCCCGCCCAGCACCACACAGACTAATCTTTCTCTCCTGGCCTGGGCAGAAGGGCTTTTGGGTCAACGTGGGAGTGTCTGTCACTGTTTGTCTCCTCATTCTCCATATAGGGTTGTCTCTCTAGTTAGGAATCATTTCCAAATGTCACAGAGGTCTCCAAGAAGAGGCCTCTGGCAATGTCTAAACTAATGTAGGGACGGAGGACATGTTTTGCACTTGTCATTGTTACCGGCTGATCCTGACAAGCTCCTAAGATGTTTACGAGTTGGTGTAAATCAAATTGCAGGCATAAAGATTTGTGTTATTTGAATTGGCAAACGTTAGAAAAACGCTTATTTTTAAAACAGTTATGCCGCCTTTTGGCAATTATTTAATTGAAATATTAGTTCACTTCCTGAATTGACCCAACTTACAGTAATGGTAAGTAGGCTTACTGTAGTTTTTTAGTGCAGCAGTAGCTTTTTAGTGCAGCAGTTGCCAAGAACCTCCCACCTGATACGATAGCTTGTTGGTCAATCAGTGCATGTGCACTAATACGTGACCTTGAGGTGTGAAGGACACAACCCAGTGGGGCGGTCGAGCTGTCTCGTTAACGGTGCACACAGCCTCGTTAGTCCGCCCATTAATCTGTCAGTAATTGCCCTTTTCTCACTAAGCACCGTACAGCCAAGGCACCGCTAACAGAACACTAGCTCGTCTGGCTCTCTGGGGCCATGCCAAGGCGGTTTCCATAGTGTGAGCGTGAGATCACCGAGGACATTTAGCTCCCGCTGTGCTGTAGGCGGATGTGACTGAGGTCGGCTGAAGCGTGATAATGCGTTATGTCACAACTCGGGCCAGGAGCTTGAACATGTTCGATGTTCAAGCTCCTGGCCCGAGTTGTGACATAACTCGGGCCAGGAGCTTGAACATGTTCGATGATCCAGGGAAAACTCCAGACCCAATTCCAGACCCATGTCAAGCATGGTCTGCCGATCCGCGGCCGTGAGTGGGGAACGAGGGACGTCTGGGCAGAGGGTGTACGGGGGAAACCGTGTGCGGTGTGACAGTGTGAGGTCAGAGGGAGGTTTGTGACCACGTGTTGGGTGGCAGGTGACCGCGGCTGAATCAATCACTCTTAGGGAGGATAATTGAGATTACAGACGAACATCAGACGCGAACACACTCAAAATGCAATCGCCACATTATAATCGACAGAGTCAATTATAAAAGTCAGCGCAAGATCAACACCAATAGAATTTACAGGACGAACTCCAACGGAGGACACAGAACCAAGTTATAGTTGCTTGTGTTTTTAAGAGGCACCCGACCGAACATCTGGCCAGCAACAGCAGCTTAGGAGAGGCTGTGTTCCTCTGGCTGTTGTCTGATACAAACCTGTGCTTCATTTCCAGTCAGCTGCATTAGTCACAATAACACTGATCGATGTCTGTGTGTTCTCTCTAGCAACAGATGTAGCTATTTGGGACAGGCCACATGTTTTTAGCAACAGCAGTCGCTTCATTTTCCCAGAGTGGAGACAAGGCATGGAGTAAAAGTGTGCTGTGAACCCACAGAGTCGGCATAGCAATCAACTAACGGGATTCTCAGTCGCAGGCAGTTGGATCAACTGGCCGTCGATGACGTTCCGGTTCCTGTTTTACAGTGTAAATGAATGCAGTCACTGTGGGTAAATCAGCTTGATGGCACAGAGCCCCAATGCAGCTGTTACATCCCTCCCCTTGGCAGTGGGAACAGCCTGTGATTCTTTGCAACTGAGGACATTGTTTTCCTGCAGCCCCCCCCCCCCGTTCCTGTCATTGTTAAATGTGTGTAAGATCCAGGTCTTTGGGCAAAAATCACCCTTACTTGGAAAGTTCTTGGTTCAGACCGCCACACTACTCTGCTTCTCAGCTAAAGCAGAGGAGGACTTGCTGAATGCAGTCAGTGTCTTTCAGTTTAGTGTACCGATGCAGTTCAAGGAAGAAACAAAAGCATAGGGTATGGGGCAGGAAAGGACTTCATGCCCCACTAGTCAGGAGGTGCCAGAAGACAGGAGCTATAGATAACAGAACCCAGGATGAACATAACGACTAAAGGTCACTAGCACTGTAGCGGTGTCATGTACTTGGGAACACAGGCTTCTCTCTCCTCAATGTGTCTCTAGCTGAAGTCGTAGCCATAATCATGAATGCCATTGAAGGCAGGACAGGCTTCGAGGCGTATGTTAAGACAGTACTCGTTGCCCCACGCCCCACTCGTTGCGTGGACGATTCCTTCATTGAGCTGGAGTTTTACAATTTGTCTGCTACGTAGCAGTTCCAGTTCACTCATACGAATTGGACTCAAGCATTTGACCGGTTTGAGCTGTTATGGATCTCATAGTAGTACACGCTAAAAGGAACTGTGGTAAAATCTCAGTTTTATAATTTGTCTTCTCCAACATTCAGTTATACCTTGATGATCTTCCCTAAACTTCCCAATGCATATTTGATGCATGGTGGTCATTAACAACCAGAGACCTAAATCCTTCACATTTCAATTTGATTGACCTACTTGTGCGTATTTACAGTTTGTGTATTTAACAACAATTTTGGAGTACCTGAGGCCAAATATATACATGTTTTCAGGGTCAAATAGGTCATTCACTTTATATCAATTAACTTTATTGATGGACCATGTTTGACTTTATTAAAACAATTAAATGTGTTGTTAGGGTACAATAAATTGTAATACTTTTTTTATTTTAATGAAAAAGCAAGTGCTCCTGAAAGAAAATTTAGAATTGAGGTTTACTTTTAGGTTTAGACATTATGGGTTTGGTTTAGGATTTGGATTAGGCAATTGAGCTTGGTTAAGTTTAGGAATGAAAGTGAAGTTATTTGATTAAGCATTCAAATGAAAGCATTTCTGTGGCAACCTGTGTGCATGCAGGTACTTGACTTTGAGAGGGAGAGCGAGTACATTCTGGTCCTCAGCGCTCAGAACCCAGTGGCCCTTGTTCGAGGGAGGTACGGCCCAGCGTCCACGGCAACTGTTTCCATCTACGTGGATGATATCAACGAGGGACCCATTCTCTCCCAGAGCCACTACGAGGTCACAGTCAGAGAGGGAGAGGAGCCAGGACGGGTCATCGCCACTATTCGCGGATACGACCCGGACTCACATCCAATCAGGTGAAAAGTCATTCACCGTTCAAGGACATGCATTCAAATATGATCCCACTCTGCCTTGTTTTAAAGTAATAACGATTCAAGTTGTGTCCAGATACTCACTCAGAGGAGACACCAAGAGGTATTTCTCCATTGGGAAGTACTCAGGTGAGCTAAAGACTGTCCAGGCTTTGGACAGAGAGGAAAACAGCACCTACACAATGGAGGTCATTGCCGAAGATGGAAGTAAGTTGGTTTTCTGAAAACCTATTTCTAAATGTAAGTTTAATTCCACTTATGGCCTTCTTTTTGTCCTTGTGTATGTCAGAATGAATAAGACAAGGCAAAAGCAACACTTCCTTTGTCCAGACCACACAGTATTCACTGTCTGTGTAATAAGGAGGGAGTGAGTCATACCTAGCTGATGGCGGTTGTGTGTAGAGTAGACCGGGGGTGTACTGTATGGAAATCTCCGATCCTCCCCCACCCAAGAAAAGCACGACTCAGAAGAGAACAGAAGACAGACTTGATGGATCTTGGTTGGGTCTCGTCTTTGCACATTGCGTACATCCAATTACCTGCATCCCTCGTCCTACTCTAGCACTCCAAGTGCAGTGATCTATTAAGAATAAAACATTAGTCAAAGAATGGGGGTTCGGATTCACATCTCTGGTCCACCCGTGTAGAGGTTGAAGAGGAGGGGGAGCGACGAGACACAGAATGGGTCTGATTGAGTACAATGTACAAGTGCATGTATCAGAGACAATGAAGGAATGGGCTTTGTAGGTCCCATACAGGAAAATGAATGTAATTCTGCAATAGAAAAGGCTTGTAGAATGTATGATGAATAGAAGTAGAATACATTTACTTTTGTTAAAAATACATTTCAGATCTAAAAAATGCATTTCACCTTTTATTCTAAAATGTATTTTAAATGATTACACGTCCCTGTTTGTAAGGTGCTACCCAATGCTCCAAACAACAGTTGATTTTAGACTGACCAGTTGTGGCCTTACCGAGGTTGCTACAGCCTGTCTGAGTATATTGACTGATTTTGTAAATATATATTTTTAGGTCTGCGGTGAAGTAATAAATGATAAAAAGTTCTTACTTGGTTTTGAATACTCTTGGACAAAATTAAAATGTGTTTATACATATACACATACTTTTCAGAATAAAAGGTGAAATACATGGTGAAACCTGAAATGTAATATGAATAAAGTTACATGTATTCGACATATATTCATCATACATTTTAAGGGCATTTTGCATTACAAAAAGATATGTATTTTCTGTATGGGGTAAAGTGGATTGAAAGTGTACTGTTTGCCTCACAGGGAACTCATCTCTGTCTGCCTCCACACTGGTGACTGTCCATATTCTGGATGTGAATGACAACAGTCCTGTGTTGGTGGGCGATTACTCCTGGAAGTACCTGTGTACCCCTCGCTGGGAGGACCAGGCTTTGGTACTGGCGTCCCGGGACAGCGATGGTCCCCAGCATGGAGGCAGGCTCAACTTCTCCCTCCGCAGTGACGCCACCGTTCACCACAACTGGAAACTGACCCCCATTAACGGTAGGTTATCGACTCTATATTTTGAAGAATAGTTCCAGAAATAGCGATGGGAAAGGAAATATTTCTGAGTTTGCACACAAGGTCCGAGTGAGACATCAGCTTTTACCCAAGCTTGGGGGACGACAAAAGCTGCCACAGTGAACTGCTGGTGAGCAATCAGACTCAATTAAATGCTCTAACTACTACCAAAGAGATTTTTCACTTTGCTGGCTTAGAAATTTGACTAAGAATGCTTTTGGCTAATGTTCAGATGTTTTAACCATGATGCTAAAGAAACCAGTCATTTAACAGAGCATCTGCCAGCCAGTACCATGACAATGTTATTGATGACAGTGGCTGTAGTGGGACAGGGTGACTCAACA
This sequence comes from Novumbra hubbsi, assembly GCA_016801125.1. NCBI lineage: Eukaryota > Metazoa > Chordata > Actinopteri > Esociformes > Umbridae > Novumbra > Novumbra hubbsi. The sequence continues at coordinate 15,625 of JACXGK010007169.1, read as the reverse complement.
TGTAGGACCTAGAAGACATTAAACCTCTCTGTGGACCGAGGTATCGACTCGGTTGAGAGACGTCAGTGTAAGACCCACCACTGGTTGGCTAAATGACGGTGATGTGGCCAAGTCTATTGTGGTTGTCATAGCAACGTTGGGTCTGACACACTTACAGTAAGTTCCGTTTTATACAATGAAGTCACTAATGACTGCGTTTGTTTAAAAATAGAAATGTGTACCTGTAATGACAAATCAGGGTGTTCAGCTCCAGCGTGTGATGATTGGTGAATAGGATTTCATTCAGGGAACCGTGCAGGTCACATGTAGTTCCTAAGACACATGTAGTTCCTAAGACACATGTAGTTCCTAAGACACAAGTAGTTTCTAAGATACATGTAGTTCCTAAGACACATGTAGTTCATAAGACACATGTAGTTCCTAAGACACATGTAGTTCCTAAGACACATGTAGTTCCTAAGACACATGTAGTTCCTAAGACACAAGTCGTTTCTAAGATACATGTAGTTCCTAAGACACATGTAGTTCATAAGACTCATGTAGTTCCTAAGATACATGTAGTTCCTAAGACACATGTAGTTCAAAAGACACATGTAGTTCCTAAGATACATGTAGTTCATAAGACACATGTAGTTCATAAGACCCATGTAGTTCATAAGACACATGTAGTTTATAAGACACATGTAGTTCCTAAGACACATGTAGTTCCTAAGACACATGTAGTTCCTAAGACACATGTAGTTCATAAGACACATGTAGACACATGTGAGAATGGCACTGGAAGAACACTGACAATAGGGAGTAAATTCCCCCCCTATTTCATCTGACTAGGCAGCGTCAGTAATAAGCCTAATGACCCTCATCCTGTCGCTGTAGCGGTCTGTAATGTGTCAGGTTGATGCTATCAGACTTGTGGACTTGGCTTCGATGACATAGTTTTGCTATTGATTCAGTAAATGTCAACCTTCTCATTTTTTTTCTCTCTCGCCCATTCTATCTGACGCATTAGAAATGAAAGCGATGGAGGCCGGCTGTAATTATGTTTCCCCTTTAATTTGTGCGATTTCACAGCCGGTGCCCACCGGACTGAAATGCTCAGAGGATAAAAGTGGATGTTTTTTGCCTGGCGACACCAAACGCTTTGCAGCTGTAAGATTGGTCCCTAATAACACCTGCTGTGGATGTCCCATGGCGCACCTCTTTGCTTCATTTCCAAGGCTCTTCGAACCACCGCCATCTTTCTCCCTCACCCCTCAGCACGGGGGAGAGTGACGTAGGTGTGACACAGCCTAGCGCCATGCCTACGTAACTCTTTCTTTGAGAAGCTCACCACAATGTGCTGTGCTTTGTCCTGAGTGTTCCAGTATATTCTTCGGATCCGGGCCACCGCACAACAGACAGTCAATTCCAGTTATAGATAAATACATGACTTTCATCCTAATTTTCCATTATTGCTGGGCTGCGATAAAACCAGACATTGAACAACAAACCTCACATGCTCCATTGTCGTCAATGGTGACGTCAAAGAAAAATCGCACGATGAACAGTTGAGAATGCAGCCGCCCAAGGTCTCCTCTATTTGTGTCATGGACACATGTCGGCTGCAGCCTTTCCTAACATGATTACATACATCAGACACATTGCCTACAGTACAAATGACAAACTGTTAGAATGTGCAATGGGTAATACATGTCTCACCTGACGGCCGCCAGTGATGATAGTAGAAGTGCTTCAACATCGTTGTTGCTTGCTCTCTGGGCTGGGTGTTTTGGAAAAGCACTTTGTGACAACAGCTGATGTAAAAGGGGCTTCGTGAATGAAATTGATTGATTGATAGCGGTAGAAGATAACAATGAGGTAGAAGATAACAATGAGGTAGAAGATAACAATGCTCTTTGTGTTGGTCCAGCGGTGCGTCACAATCTCTCCATCTCGTTTGGAGCTCAGGCACTTGAAGGGGAGCCATGTCAGAGGCCAGCCAGGGGCTTTGGGACCCCAAGATAACAGCTAACAGCCTGATAGAAACCCCTTTGTTTACGAGAAGGGAGCTCCTGTGTTTGGGAATCATTGGCGGTTTTGATAAAGTATCGGTACATTTGCACCGGAGATCCGATGCCCTTGCCGTCCAGCCTGCGTCCACCGTTGGCCAGTGTGTTTGTAGTCACAGTGGGTCTTGCAGACTCCAGCAACAGGGTCAGACATACACTGTACGTGTATAATAAACAGACCTAGATTATTTCTCTGTTAAGAGTTATGTTGATGTGGGCGTTTGATTATGTCGGTGTACTGCTCTTGTTTGTCAAAACCAAGTCAATCATCATGCCTGTTATTTATATGTTGCAGTGAATTACCTTTCTAATGAACTGGCCTGCATCTCGGACTATGTTGTAACATTTATTTTAGTAGTATTTTTCATCTGTAGAATTTCCCCTAAATGCTTTCTTTGCACGCGCACACCAAACTGACAAATTCTTTTGAGTACGTTTGAACAAATTTTTCCTAAAAATATACAGAATTCTAGGAAATGTATTCTGAGCAATGACGTACAAGTTTTTCCAAGAATACAGAACATGTCAAAGCGATGGAGCCCAATAATATTTTACGATGAAGGTTTACCATGGTCTCCTACCAATGTACTATCGGTCTTTTCCCAGACACCCACACAAACCTGTCACTGAACACCCCACACCTGCCTCCGGACGTCTACACAGTTCCTTTTACCATCTCTGACAGCAGCTCACCTCCCAGGAGCACTTTTATAAACCTGCCAGGTAACCCGCACGCACACATGCGCACACACACGAGAAGACCATTTTGTTTCTAAGCAGACATGTTTGCAAAACGGGTAATTTAGAGTCATTGATTTGAAGTCCCTTCTGTTCAGCAGAGTATATATTTATTTTGGCACCACCGTTGGTTCTCTCTGGACGCTGTGCTGTTATTACTTTAATATGGATGAACAAGATTGAACTACCAAAAAAAAAACTGTGTTTACAATCAATTCCAATTTCCTTTCTGGGCTGTCTGTACCCTGTTAGCACATTGTTTTGAAGAGGCTCCTGTGAAATTATTTTTCTCAGTGGAACTCTATAATGTATGTCCTTGGAAAAATTAAATAAAAGATTTGGACAGGCATATGCTGCATCTGTGTTTATACCCGTCAGAATATCTCCACAACTTATTCTGGACGACTGCATCTGCTCTGTATAATTAAAAAAGCACATCTAATCCCAGTTGATTTATGTCCCCTAGTTTGTTACCTTACGCCAGGCTGTAGGTTTAGAGCATATATACTGATGCACTGGGTTCAGACTGACTCAGGACAGAAGGGGCCACAGGTGCGTCTGGCCCCATCTCAGCCGGGTCTCAGCCTACAAACCCAACAGCAAACTGAAGCGATTTAGGAAAACCCTGCAGCCTTGAGGGCATGGAGATGTTCTCTCCCTGTCAGCATGGTCTGCTGATGCTGCTGTAATGTGTTTCTGTGGGCGGAATACATCTCCGCACTGTGGGACTGGTGTTGACGGCGTCTTAAATCACAGTGACGGTGTGCCCATGCAATGTGAGAGGGAACTGCAGGACCGCCGCTAAACAGCTTCAAGGCATGCCAACAGTCCAGTCCACCGTTGGCACCCTGCTGGGAACCCTGGGGGTCATAGGTGAGAGGAACTGATGTCGGCTTATAGATTCAACACCTTTAAGGTTTCTTTGACTGAAGTGACACATTGTATCCACAGTATTTCTGCATTTTCAGACTTGGTGGCATTTTGGTTTGTTAATATAACTATTTAAAAAATAATTTATTTTTTGTAAAATGGCAATGTAAAACTAAATGTAAAACTAAAAGTGCTGCAGTTTAAAGCACATACATACTATATATAAATACCTCATTGTATGTATTAATTTATTTTTGAAGATATATTGACTAGGTTCATGTTGAGAACTGTTGATACTGAAAGTGTACACATCCTGGGTTCAGTCTTTACATTTCATCTGCAGAATAAATTAGAGACGTTTTGAATGTTGCTGTCCACCAATGATTAACCTCCCCAACCAATTTTACTGAGCTAAGAAAGAAAGAAAATACAGTGCATCCGGAAAGTATTCACAGCGCTTCACTTTTTACACATGTTGTTATGTTACAGCCATATTCCAAAATGGATGAAATATTTTTTGCCCATCATGATAATGTGATTTTTTCTTTTTTTTTAATGTTTGCAAATCTATTAAAGATTAAAAATCAAAAAAGCACATGCACATCAGTATTCACAGCCTTTGCCAAATTTGAGCTCCGGTGCCTCCTCTTTCCACTAATCATCCTTGAGATGTTTCTACAACTTGATTGGAGTCCACCTGTGGTAAATTCAGCTGATTGGACATGATTTGGAAAGGCACACAAGGTCATACAGTTGACAGTGCATGTCAGAGCACAAACCAAGTCCAAGGAATTATCTGTAGACCTCCGAGACACGATTGTATCGAGATACAAATCTGGGGAAGGGTACAAAAAATGTCTGCAGCTTTAAAGGTCCCAATGATCACAGTAGCCTCCATATTCCATGAATTGAAGAAGTATGGAACCACCAGGACTCTTCCTAGAGTTGGCCACCTGGCCAAAATGAGCGATCAGGGGGGAAGGGCCTTAGTCAGGAAGGTGACCAAGAACCCGATGTTCACTGTGACAGAGCTCCAGCATTGCTCTGTGAAGAGAGGAGAACCTTCCCGAAAGGACAACAATCTCTGCAGCATTCCACCAATCAGGCCTGTATGGTAGAGTGGCCAGACGGAAGCCACTCCTCAGTAAAAGGCACATAATAGCCCATCTGGAGTATGCCAAATGTCACCTGAAGAACTCTCAAGCAACAACATCTCTGGTATTATGAAACAAAGATTAAAGTATTTGGCCTGAATGCCAAGCCTCATGTCTGGAGGAAACCAGGCATCGCTCATCACCTGGCCAATACCATTCCTACAGTGAAGCATAGTGGTGGCAGCATCATGCTGTGGGGATGTTATTCAGTGGCAGGAACTGGGAGACTAGTCAGAATAGAGAAAAATATGAATGCCCCAATGTACAGAGACATCCTTGATGGAAACCTGCTCCAGAGCGCTTTGGACCTCAGACTTGGGCGAAGAGGTATCTTCCAACCGGACAACGACCCTAAGCACACAGCCTAGAAAAAAGGGAGTGGCTTCAGTACATCTCTGTGAATGACTTGAACTCGATTGAACATCTCTGGAGAGATTTGAAAATGGCTGTGCACCGACACTCCCCATCCAACCTGATGGAGCTTGAGAGGGCCTGCCAGAAAGTATGGGAGAAACTGACCAAAAATATGTATGCCAAGCTTGTAGCATCATATTCAAAGAGGTTGTAATTACTGCCAAAGGTGTTTCAACAAAGTATTGTGCAATGGCTGTGAATACTTATGTATATGTTTAAGTTTTTGGTTTTAATTTTTGCACATTTAATACAGATATTAATTACTTTGTCATTATTGTGTGTGGGTACTGTGTGTAGAATTTTTAGGATTTTTTTTTTTTTAATACATTTTGGAATAAGGCAGTAACATAACAAAATGGGTGAAGCGCTGTGAATACTTTCCAGATGCAATGTATGTATTGTATGTTTATGCGATTATAGTAGACCAATCTCTGCTAATTTGGGTAAGGGGGAGGGCTCTAAACCTATCCCAGGGCTGTGCCTCAACTCAACAAAGCATTAATGAGGCAAAGGGAGCAATGGACTGCATAACAAATATATGTTAGAGGGTTTATATTAAATAAACATACATAATGCCTAAAATATTTACATTGAAGATTAAACAATATTGTTTAACGACTTCAAACAGTGAAAGCGAAAGCACAATGGTCTTTTATGTAATGTTATTATTTGAGTTCCATTAGGACCGTTTTTAGGGTCTTATGTCATGGAAAAGTTTTGTATTCTGGTCCTAATTTCACCTTTATTATTTCTTTCAGGAATCATCCTTATTGTTGTCTTTGTAAGGCTGTCTTACCAGAACCCCAAACAGCCGAGTAAAACCAACCAGGAGAGAGAGCCACTGAGAATCTGTTTGTGAGCGTTCAGTCCGCATTATGTTATTAAATGTGCCTTTACTGGCAGGGCAATGATAGTAGATCAATGATATGTTGACAATGTTTGTTCAGTACTGTTCATAGTATTTTCCTGATGGGTTGTTCTTGAATTGCGGTGGCATTTGTGCATTGCATTCTGGGGACCACTTCAATTGATTTATAGAAAATGTCCCATTAGAAAATACCTAATATGACAGCTTAACGACTTTGAATAGTGTTTACCACAATAATAATACTGTACCATAATTATGAGTAGGTACACCAATTATGTTTACACCAATGAGACAACTTAGGTACATCAAAATCTGAAATGCCATAGACACTGAAATATAAGATGGTTAAACCTTTAAAAATGTAATAAAATTAGGATTCTTTCCACAACCCATCTACAAATGTGTAGATTTAGTTTATATTATAATTGGGGCTCAGTCAAATGTGTAGATATAGTTTATATTATTATTGGGGCTCAGTCAAAGGTGTAGATTTAGTTTATATTACTATTGGGGCTCAGTCAAAGGTGTCGATTTAGTTTATATTATTATTGGGGCTCAGTCAAAGGTGTAGATTTAGTTTATATTATTGTTGGGGCTCAGTCAAAGATGTAGATTTAGTTTATATTATTATTGGGGCTCAGTCAAAGATGTAGATTTAGTTTATATTATTATTGGGGCTCAGTTAAAGGTGTAGATTTAGTTTATATTTGAGCTGCTCACCCAGCAACAGCTTGTCACAAGCGAATTCCTTGAATTGACAAGGCTTTCACACCAATGATATCAACGAAGGGACAAATTATAAATGAAATGTTAAAGATAATTGATATTATCCACCACCAAGGTAGTTGCACCAATTTCAGAGATGCATATCAAACCATTTTCACCAGCAAGTTTACCACACATCAGCTATGAGGTGGATAAGTGATGAATAATATATGGCAAGTGGGGATACCGCAGTTATAAGACTTTCTCAAGGATAAATGCCTATAAAATTCTTATTAATGCCATCCAAAACGAAAGATAGCACTCAACCCAGGGCACAGTTCCCTTCCCAGCGAAATGACAGCAGGGATGACTAACCCCTACTGGTTCTCAAACGCATCTGGTCTCCCATCCAAGGACCAACCCTGCTTAGTTTCAAAAGTGATCCAGAAGCAGGATTAAGGGGCCTGTGATGCTTGTCATGAAAATGAATAAATCTGTTTTAGATTGATAAACAGCTGATACATGCATAATATGCAAGTTTTAACAGAGTTTAGCTGTTTTAACAGAGTTTTAACAAAGTTTCAAAAGCCACAGATGAAAATGCCAGCACAATTCAATTACGCTCTAGTTGTAAACATTTGACATTCATTACCTAGAGCAGATGTTATGTTGAGTTTTAGTTAAAGTATCTTTTCCTCACAATTAGTCTTATCATTAACCATATTTGCATCATGTTGCTGAGGTTAAATATTTTTGTTATTTATACATTTTTAATCTTTTTTTTTAGCTATTTTAGGCAGTTATTTGTAATTGTTTTTGAAGAATGTAGGTATTTCTTGTTATGTGATGACTAAACTTTGTAATATAAGTGCATGATGGCAAATTTCAACATCATATCATTCAACTGATTATATTTCAAATTGTAATAAATCTATGAAAATAGAAGCCTGATTCACAATGCATTTAAGGACGATATATACTGCTCTCAAAAATTAAGGGAACACTTAAATCACACATCTGGTCTTGATAGAAATATAATCAAGATATTTGGCTGAACCTCCAAGGATGATGACACGAAAAGAACTGATGCTCTGTCATGCATCTGGTTGACGGAGGCAGTAGCTATTCAACTATCCATCCATGCGCAGGTTAGCAGAAGGGTTAGCGATGTAATCTCCCATGCAGGCTTAATGAGCCGTGATGTATCAAAGGAGAGGTTCACATTCACAGGCCATTCACTCATCCATGTTCCACAATGCTCCACGGGAGTGTACTAGGCCGTCCTAGCAAAACACAACAACAACAACAGGAGAGCATTAGAGCATCTAAAAATAACATGCAGTACCATTTAAATACAGAGTTCTATATATAGAACAGGCAGGATGCTCCCTGGTGTTGTCTTCCACAACAAACAGACAAACTTGCCTTCGTGTGCGTCGGGTCATCCACAGGGGAATCACTCTGCTACTGGTATGAAAACCCACATGACCAAGGAACAAAGTATATGTCTACATATTTCGGAAAAAGAAAAAACTGGAAAAGCCCTGCGCCATAAGCCCAGAGGGCTTGCTTTTGACATAGGGTCAAGCGTGAGCGCAGCAGTCAGGGAAGGTTGCTCTATATTTAGCCTCCCTGTGCACATAATCTTTGTCTCTGTGGGCCCGCGTGGTTCAGCTGGCTCTATGGGGCAGGGACCTGAATGAAGGAGACATTTTAGACTCTCCCGCCAACTGGCTCAAGGGAAATGAGAGATGTACAGTTTCCATTGCTGGGTCACTTAACATTTTAGTATGTTGTCAGTAGTTTTTAAAAAGCAACTTCTGAGCCCTCGGTGAGCAATTGTACCCTGCCCTGAAACGTAATGTGCTCGTCTGTAATGGGGGTCATCGAAATCTCATCAGTGCAGTAATGACGCAAATTCGGGCATCGTCGAAGTGAAAGGTTATAGAAATTACAAGCTTACGTGTTTTGATTGGGGATTCCTGGGGGTACCTCTTGCTGGGTTTGGGGATTCTGGTCAAAAATTGAGAAGGGTGTTGAAACTTTAATTGTTGCCCTGGGGAGGTGGAGGGCAGTGTAATTGTTTTTGGTTCTTTAAAAGGGTTGAGAAGCATTTTTACAGGTTTTCCTAATTTAATCATTTACATATTTCCCCTGCCGTGTTGTATGGTACGTCCCAATATTAGATGATATTGGAAGAATCTGAGCTGTATTTGGTAGCAAAAAACAATTTGTGAAGTCAATAATCAATAAAAATTACATTACCTGCTTGCTATCTACTAGGCTCTGTGTTTTTTCAAAGTCTCTAGTTTTATGGGATTATGCCCTGTTTCAGATTGAATTGAACAATATTTATTTTACTGAAATTGACAAAATACTTGAAGTCAATGCAGCAATGATGGTAGGGTAGTAATGTTATGAGGGTAGTAATGATAACTAACATACTAACCTTTCTATACAATCAAAGTTATTCTTGAAGAATAGGTTATTCTTAAGGACATGTAACATATGGTAAATGCACAAACTGTCCTTCTGTGATTCTGAATGAACAGGTTCCCAATTTGTTTTCATGAATTAATTTATTTTTTATTCAGGAAAACAAGGTTTTATTTCAGAACGGATGCAACTTTTTGATTCGTAGTGACCTTTTACTCCACATAGCTTAGAACTTTGCGAAGGAAGGAGGTTGCCTGTGTTGCAGAGCAGAAGATCACAGATTTTGTCTTTTGTGGGCAGACGAACTGTCAGTGGAAGAGGCTATTTTGTTAGCAGCAGCACATGGACATCAGTTTCATGTACTACGCCTACTTTTACAGAGGTAATAAAATATATATTTAGATGTGTACATATTTTAAATACAAGAGAAGGGGCCAAGGGAAAAGAATGTTTACTTTGAGGTGGGCGAAGCATTGTTTTGATGGATTTATGTAGAAAGACCTGCCCCCCCCTCTCACAATTAATAATAAAGTGTCCTTAACGTGCATGTTAATTGTCTGCTGCCCTGTTCACTTGGAAAGGGAAGGGTGTAAATTCCCTTTAAGTTATGCCATGCCAGCCTTGACAGCACTAAAAATTGATAGGTACAAACTCGTATGGAATTCACCGCAACCATCTATTTATATTAATCTCAACAAAAGAGATGGCCCTTTTGCTGCCTTGATTCATTTAATAAGGCTGTGACCACCACTTAGACACTGTCCACTTCCCTCCACTACACCAGCTAGTTGAGAACAGGCACGATTACACAAGTAGAGTGAAGGTTACAAGACAGCATTATAAGAGCTTTCCTCCTGCTACCAGGGAAACTTTAATTGAACTGATCTGATGTATATTTAATAATATCGAGTACATTTCCTGTGGGTTTTGGGAAAGAGACATGCTTGAAATCCAATTATGGGTTTGTGATTTGGATCTGCTTAGCGCTACACAGACTGGTCTGAAGAAAATTGTGACTATTTTTTAAGTGTGTTGTCTGTCAGCATTGCCTGTCTGAAATTAGTCTTGTTCAAACCTTGTTTAAAGTATAAAAAACAAAGACATGAAATCAAGAAACAGTTGGACGATTTGTATTTTGATCACCGCATCGCACCGCGTTTTTCTTTCAAACTACCCAGTTCTCATATACATTCTAAAGATCTCATCCTCTCTAATATGAAAAAAAGAACTTGGCTGGTGGGTAATTTTCAAACGTTCTGTATTGACGTGTGATTTGACTTTGAGACAGAAAACATTTTGGGCATTGGTTTGCATTAAAGTGAACCCTCATGCTACAGCTGGATGCTTCTGTTCTAATGACAAATGTGGTTGTGCTGCATGGAACCATGTTGTCTAGCTGTAACCAGCTGCCCCTAATGATGTCATACCATAGCTTTTCCAGAAACAGAGAGGCATGGTTTGGCTCAGATATATTCCCATTTGGTGACAGAATCTGGCCCTGTCTTAGAGGTCTGACACTGACATGGGAGAGGAATATTTCAGAAACGCTGTCACTTCACTGGCTCCACTGCTTGGTGTTAATGCTGTGTTATAGTCCTGGAACAACCAACCATTCTCAGCATACACGTCTAACAGACTAAAACCCTTAATATCTCAATAAGTGCTATTGAAAATGACAATCTACAATAATTTCACCAGCGCATTTTCCTGCTACCATACGTGCTTTGCATTGTGTTACATTACACACCTTTTTTACTTTTATTGTACAGTTTAATCATTTATCAGAAGCTCTAATCTTGAGCAATTTACAGGAGCAGTAACTTCTATGCACCTTCTGGGAGGGAACAACAACACCTTTATGTATTGCAGATATGAACCATGAGACTGTGTTTTGCTCATTATTGAGTTGTGTCTGTCAGCAGATAAATGGAAACGTACACTCCATTCCAATCTCAAACCGTGTTTTCTCGGCAGCAGAGCAAGAGATCTTTGCAAATAGAAAAGTCCCTTCTTGCCTATTAGACTGCTGAAGAACACCTAGTTCATGAGATCTGGATGTCTGATACCTTCATGACTGATTTGGCACATTGCACAATTGAACATTATTTTTGCTTGTAACTACGTGAGCAGTTTGGATTTCTGTCTGAAAAATGTAGATGGAAGATGTAGATGGTGGATTAGTGGGCGGCATGTGAGTATGGCTCTTCAATCATTGGGACATTGAACTCTTGAGACCTAAGACATAGTACACGATACGATGGCCGCACAGTCTAAATACATATAACAGCTAATGGGCCCTCCGTCTTCCTCATTAAAGTAGTGTTCCAGGCGTGGGTAATAGAATAGGCCTTTGTGTAACTGCATTAGGGCAAGTAAGTATTGGCTGTCCTGTGAGAATGTTGCTGCTTGGCTTTGCTAATGCAATTAGCTGAGCTTTTATGTATGGAGAAGCACTCTGTATTGGACTCAGCGAGCCAAATAGTAGAACATGACTCAAATCACCAATAGGACACAACAAAATGTAGCAGTAAACCAATTTACCATCCCTGGCTTGGATTGTATTCTTCAGGTACATCTCTGTAGGCAGAACTGGCTTCATTGCTTTGTCTCTACTAAAATATTCACAATTCTTCAGGGTCAGGGTGATTGCCCCTTTAAAGATACTGTTAGCAATTAGCTGAGATACATTTTAGTCGTTTAGCGGATGTTTTTAGCAACTTTGTTCTTCGTATTAATGTATATAAATATGTACTGTATAATTAGCCTTTTACTCAACATCCAGAGGAGAGTATTTGAAGGAATTTTAAATATGTTTGATGTAAGATATTTCATAAGGTAATTGCATTTTAGTTGACGAAACTTGTCCTAACTTGCATCACAGTTTGCATTGTTTACTTTCATGCTTCATATTATATGCAAACCAGTATGTTTGGATTAAGTATTGCTTAACACAATACCTGTTGCATAAATAAACAAATAAAAAAAAATTATACATGATTAAACAACCCTGTAATTGTTTTCCCATTTGTATTTCATTGTGGCTATCAATTCTTTCAAGTAATCAAAGTAGTGACAACTCATTGTAGAGTATTTGAGTGAGGGAAATATGTTGTGTAATCCAATTGATCATCGTTATAAACAAAATATTGGCCAATTATTGATTGGGTGTGGTATGCCCAGCTATACAACACAGAAAATAATTAATGGAGTGTGTTTACGGTGTAATATGCCTTCCCTGTGTTCCTATGGCAACAGAACGGTCTGGCCTTCACTACAAAAAAAGGCAGTCAGGACAATCTGTCAGAAAGAAAAGGAGCAGGCAGCGTGAACACAACCCACATGTGACTGTTCAACATCACTCAGAAAATACTCCACTATAACCTTCATCTTAACCCTCTAAATCCCTGTGTTGATTTCATTTCGATCTAACTGCATGCCGACATCCTAATTACTCTCCAGTCGCCCCGCGTCCAAGTCTGCCCACAACAACACAAGGCACGGCACATACATTGATTTCAAGCACTATAAACGCCCCGGAAAAAATCGCTTACAGCCAACACAAACCGCCTCCACGGCCCCCCTCACCCCCACACCCCCACGCCCCCACGCAGGCTCCGTACGCCCCCCCACCCTCCGGGCCCGGTGCACTTCACACACCGAGTCAGCCTCCGCAGTCACATCTCCTTTCAAGGCGTACTTGCCTTCTCAGCTCGGCTCGGTCACAATACAGCGCGGAGCAACAGTGGCTCACGCTGTCCACAAACAGCCACCCACTCATCCCAGCACCTCCACCCCAGAGTGTGACAGTCGCTCGAGTCACTGCAGCAATGGGCATGTGGTGGTATCCCACACGGTCTGGGTCCGTGCAGCATGTGTCAGAGTGCCAACGCGGTGGGTCGCTGGCAGAAGGAACCCGGTGAGAGGTACAGGCTCTGTCTCCCGAAAAGCTGGGCTAGTCTGTGAGATGTTTCGTCTCGTAAAGGGAAATTGGGGTTTTCGAGGCTTCCAATCTCTATTGTGTCAGATCTTCCCTATGCAGGTGGTCAATGTACACCTTGAACCTCAGTAAGCCTGTTTCTATGGATATGACGATGCATGATATTATAACGGGATCTACAGTCGATTGGGGTCAAATCAGAACTAAGGCACCGGTGTTTGTTTTTCAAAATGGTGAATTTAAAGATCATTTTTAAGACAATTGGAGACAAAATAGATGGTGGTGATTTTTCTATTCTTAATTTTTGGGGAAATTGGAGAGAGACCCTAGTGGCACTATTTTTTTATGACAGATACAGGTCTATAACTAAGTTATAAATAAGGTACAACTAAGTTTTTCCATTCACACAAGCCTTTTCTGTAAACGAATCGCCCTCTCTTTCCAGGAAATGAGCAGCCTGGATACAATTTCATTTCCATTTGAAACTCTCAAGCTTCCCAGTACCTCCCACAGTGAGCGGAGTATCTGTGGTTTTAATCACACAACATTGTCCCAGGAACAGAGGTACAGATAGTTGCATTAAAACTTGTGCCTGACAGTTGTTGCAGCTGCCTCTGCTCAGATCTCCTGCAAATCTCCATCTCGGCTGACCCAATTGAGCTACCCCAGTACCAGATCAGCACACACAGGACCAAGCACACTCTTGGACAGAGGCCGTGGATTAACTGTAAATATTTTTTGGAGGGTTTTTAAACGCCTGCTTTGGAATGGACTTCTTTTAGGTATTCCAACACCTCCACCTCCTTTCATTCTGGCTATGGTTGGGCTTTGCCCCTACAACCCCAAGTCCTATTTTCACCATGGATCTGATTGCCCTTTTTCACCATGGATCTGAAGCACAGTCGCAACATGTCAAGTTGATGCTGTGGCATTAAGTAGCAAATCTGTCACATTCAGTCCTTGGAGTTTTCACTTCCACTCAGGCCTGAATAGTGGCAGGCGTTTTCCCTCACAGCCGTAGAGACACCAAGGCTGCTGCCTTAACACGCATGTACCTGGGAAACTTGGAGAGGGACTATACTTCGCTGGCCTCTGGGAAACAGGCCTGGCAACAACAACCACACGAGCTTGGACAGGCCTGTTTCCCAGAGGCCAGCGAAGTATAGTCCCTCTCCAAGTTTCCCTGGGTGCTCAGAAGGCTTCCCTTGTTAAAGTCACAGAGATCAAAGTATTCTGAGGGGACGTTTTTGGCTTAATTTGTTTGACCTTAATTAAGATTTTGCGTTATGCTGTCCAGTTTCTAATGAAGGACATTTTGATTAGTCACTAAAGAGGATTGGCTTAATAATGGAAAAACTCTCAAATTCCATCATGACAAAATAGTTTGGATAATGAATCCACAATTAGTTCTTATAAAATGTTTTCTACTTACCTTACTATAGCTTTTTATACAATTCTCTTCAAGCAATGAAGTCATGTGTAAGGACTATTCATTACACTAAAGTTTGGACACACATTTCTTTTGGTAAACATTATTCGGTCTCCAACCATTTTGGAGTTGAATGTTAGAAAAATCTAGAAGACTAGATCAAACAGCCCATCTATAGCGGGATGTGGGTAGTCATCATTGCATGGTAAATCCCCCATGAATTTACAGCCTTTGTTTGAAATGTCAAGAGTGACATGTTTCGTTTTTGCACTGTCAGTCTTGACTTTACGACAGAGGGGATAATCTCCCATCAATGGACTACCCTATAAATGGAAAGAGTTGGGGGATAACAACCGCCATCATTACCGCTGCAGCTGGCACTATTACTGTAAGGCTGCCGGCTAGATGGTGCTTTCCAGCAACCAGGGCCCAAAGACATGTGACCTATTGAACGGTGACTGGGAAGCTTGCAAGTGGCGCTGTCAACAGGAGGACATAAATAAAGCTAAAGATAGGGTGATGTGGCGGGGGCTGCTGGTCGGCCCCAGCCTTTTATAGATACACTTTGATTTAGAAAAGGCCACAGGGGACTATTTCGGACCCTGGAAACTTTCTAATGGTCTCCTGGTGTGTGATTGACCTCTCCAGGTCTGAACGTGATGGGTGTGAGGAGATACCGCACAGCGGGGGGGGGGGGGGACTGAGCGTAACCATGGCGCTGGAAGTCTACACATTGTCGGTTACCCGCTTGATGACTGACTTAACTCCCTGATGGTATTCCTGTTGAGGGAGGGGCAAACACACAATGAGAGGTGGTGAGAGGAAAGACTCAGATACCTTGGTGTTTCTCTCTGTGAAGGGAAAGACAGTTACTCAGATACCTTGGTGTTTCTCTCTGTGAAGGGAAAGACAGTTACTCAGATACCTTGGTGTTTCTCTCTGTGAAGGGAAAGACAGTTACTCAGATACCTTGGTGTTTCTCTCTGTGAAGGGAAAGACAGTTACTCAGATACCTTGGTGTTTCTC
>JACXGK010007168.1:0-26128 GCA_016801125.1 Novumbra hubbsi | reverse complement strand
TCCGGGCATACATGTGGCTGGCTAGGTATCCTGGGTCCGGGCATACATGTGGCTGGCTAGGTATCCTGGGTCCGGGCATACATGTGGCTGGCTAGGTATCCTGGGTCCGGGCATACATGTGGCTGGCTAGGTATCCTGGGTCCGGGCATACATGTGGCTGGCTAGGTTGCTGATCCAGGTACACCCTTTCATAGCAATGTTATTCCCTGATGGCAGTGGCCTCTTTCAGCAGGATAATGCACCCTGCAACACTACACACATGGATCAGCAATGATTTGATTCATGATTAAGAATTCAGAGAGTTCACAATTTCCCAGATATCAATCCGATTCAGCATCTGTGGGATGTGCTAGACCATCAAGTCCTATATACAGAAGCTCCTCCTCGCTACATACGTCTTTAAGCTAACAATTCATTAATGTTATTTTTTTCATTAAAAAAAGTAAAGCCTGTATACATTTACAACAAGAAATTAATGCCCAGCGGCCAGGAAAACAGAAACATACAGAGGCATGACCCTCTGTGTCAATTAATCAGGCAAAAGATCATCTCTAAAAATAGTGTGTGAACTGCAAAGAAATACTTCCTCAAATACATCTACAAAGAAATTGCTAATTCACTGTATTTAGTCAGCTAGTAAAGCTTGGTTTGTTCACCAAGAAAACCACTGAATAACAACAGTAAGCAAGCTTTTTACCTTCTGTGTCACTGCTCATGTGCTCCACGGTACCTCAGAAGGTGACATATGATGATTTAAGTGTTTGTTGGCATGATGTTGTCATGATGTTGGCATGATGTTGGCATGGTGGCATGTTGTTGGCATGGTGTTGGCATGTTGTTGGCATGATATTGGCATGGTCTTGGCATGATGTTGGCATTGTCTTGGCATGATGTTGGCATGATGTTGGCATGTTGTGGCATGATGGCATGTTGTTGGTATGATGTTGGCATGATGTTGGCATGATGTTGGCATGATGTTGGCATGTTCTTGGCATGATGTTGGCATGTTGGCTTTTGGTGGTTTTGTTCAACGTCATAGATCTGTCGGCCTATAACACCTTTGTGGTGTTCCTGGAGGTGAATCCTCGCTGGAGGCAGGGGAAATTTTTTAAGAGACTATCAACTGTGGATTTATATGATTGCATGTTTCATTAGAAGTTAAATGGGCCTAGAAAATGAGAACAACCGAAACATCTGTGTTTGGATTTTCTCTCTGTAGGTCAGGGTCTGCCAACGTCTGAAATGTTTACATTGACCATTTGGCCTGGGGGTTCTTATGGAAATATTCTAGGTAGACACGCCTTTAATGTATATACCAGCTAGCAACCTTTACAGTGAGCTTGAATTGATCAGTCAAGAGGCAACACTAACTGCGATACTTCCAATAAAAGTTGCTTTCTCCCTTGACGTTCGACTGGTACATAATTAACAAAAGAGACATGAAAAGACACGAAAGAGATATGAAAAGTCTGTATTTCTTACAGTTAAGGTGCAGCGACTTGATGGAGAAGTTTCAATTTGAGTCATGTGTAAACTTAAATTTTATACGTATAAAAACTACTTTAAGCCTTTATTAATGTCTAACAATGACTGGGCAAAGCCAAGGTCATCTGGAAAGGGGGGAGCCCCTGTGGAGACTGCCATTAAATCAGTCTATTACTAAGGTTTCCATTTGAATGTTCAGACTGGTCTCATCTGAGGCCATTTCCTCAACATCAGCATACACATGTTAATCAAACATTAAGTAAAAGCTACAGATATATTTTCCTTCTAGCTTTAACTTCAAATGTTTACTTTCGAAACAGTATAAAGCGAGGGCTAAGACCTAAAGCCATTGTCAATGAGAGGTTTTGATGTACAACGAACCACATGTGTGGTTAAAATATCATCAACGTTGTTTCAGGGTTTGGCTGACCGTTGCTATTTAAAATAAAAATTAAACCGAGTTTGAAAAATGTAGGAGGTCAATTAAGACATTATGTTTCTGTTAGTCACAAGGTATTTTGGCTGTTGCTGTAGATATGCTGATACTTGTTGTAGCTGGTAACCCACTGGAACATGGGCTAGAGTTTTGTCAATTTTGTCAAGCAGCTTATCCCCTAGAGGGCAAACGGAATATTTAATTTAGCATTTGCCACAAAATTTGAGAAGTTCATAAATATACCTGAATTCACAGACTGTTGGAAGGTTCTGATGCATGTAGGTAAAATGTGAGAGGTGTTTAGTTATGTAATACAAATGTGTAAATAGATTATATGGTTAAAAGTTCCATGTTGCACATTTTATGTTGTTGTGTTTGGTTGTGTTTGTATTTTTTTGTTTTTAAAATGTTCACTTTGTTTTTGGTGAATATAGAGTATGCTGCTCCTTATCAAATGGATAGTTTAGGTTTAAATTAGGTGATAATATATGTATTAGTATAGATTCATTTTCCGCCATAATGGGGTGATCATATTGGAGAGGGAAGACAAAATGAATTAACATGAAACAAACACAACAGGAGGGCAGTAAAGAAGCATATACTGGTTTTCAGACATTTCTGTCAAAAAACTATAACATAAGAATTCTGTGAAAGCCCTGAAAAGTACATTTTTATTTTGTTGCGGCATCTTTAAGCTTATCTTATAGATGGTATCTTCACATAGTAACAACAATACAATCTCCTTTTAACAAGATAACGAAAATAAAAAATATATTTATTTTCAATATTAACAAATTCTTTGATTCATTCATATGCAAAGCACCTGTAAGAACAAACAGCAAGGCCAGGTCGAATAGCCTATCAATTATTTCAGACATTTTATCAGACATTGACACGTAGCCATACACTTTGTGAAAACTCTGGATATACGTGCTTTGTGTAAGCATGTATTGCTTGATACTGCATAAAAACATTTGATCTATTACATTTTTACAATGCATTCAGCGTTGTTACGCTGTTCCGAATGTCTGACAAATGTGAGTTTAATAACCCTCATTATAAGTGCATCATAATGCATTCCCTCGGCCGGCTGAGTTAAAGTGAATCTCTGCCTCTCAAGGTCAGGCTAGATCCGCAGAACAGGACATGAGAATTCCAGCACTGATGGAGGTTTTTGTCCTGTCAGTGTCAACTCCTCCCCCCACGCCCTTGCTTTAATTAGGAGACATAATCAGGATTTGCATCACAATGGGCCCCGGGGCCTTACCATTAGTGACATCAGAGGTCTAATGAAAATGTAACATCACCTAAGCCCTCCTTCACTACATTCTAAGATAAGTCGTGGACGAGCCTGAAGGAGAAAGCTCTGGTGCCGGGAGTTGGTTTAATTCCATTGTCTGATAAGCATCGCGCCCCCAAATCCGGCCCGGCCAAACCCTCTTGAGATGGGACTAAATGGAGAGCTACATCCAGAGCTCTGGCTGCTCTGCGGTTCTCCCCCCGGCCCCCCGCGCTCCCTCGCCCCTCCTCTGCATGCCCCCCCCAACCCCTCAGCTGTCCCCAGCCACAATGGGGCCGAGCATCTTTTGTGGCATTAACGGTTTGTAGGAGCGCCGGGAACAATGTATGAGAAGTGAGGAGCGTGGGGTTCCCACACACAGGCCCTGATGTGTCCCCTCACACCCCCCTCAGAGACACCAAACCTGCACACAGCTGATCCGCTCGCCGCCCCCCCCCACCCCGCTTGTCCCCACGGGTTGGCGGTGAGAAACACCCACGGACGTCTGCATGCGCGCCGTGCATTTATTTGGATGCCGGACATTTCTTTCACGAGAACCTGTCCACATTTTACTCTTCAGAAACGACTATTGATGGTTACACACTTTCTGACATACTGCATCTAACACGTATTCCAGACCCCAACCGTACACACACAAGCACACAACTACAACTCCACCCTCCGCACACACATACAAGCAGTGTCCGATGGGGTGGAGCATGTCGTTCTTGTATGTATGCTGATTAGAAGTATATGGCTTGATGGAGTGGTGCTGTCATACTGTGGGCTGAGGTTGGGGGTGTGAATGCTACTTATCCCCAAGGCTTCTCTACCACCAACACAATGGCATTAAATCATTCATGTTCGCTATAAAAGAAAAAAAGTTGTCTCCTTCAGACATTTTTGGACCATAATACGTACCGTTTGACCTAAAATTACAAGTCAACTTTCTCCAAAGCATTTTATTGTATTTCAGAAATGTCAAATTCTGTAGTTGTGTTTGTAAACGCTTATTACGTAGCCAATTTTGAACCTTTTTTTTGACAGTGTTCATGTCATTTAGGTCACTGATACAGCAACACTGTCCAGGACGTATCTATCTACAGTAATATAAGCGTGGCACGGAAGATGCCAACAACTAATAGCGACGGGAAAATCAAAACAACTGTGTTCTTTATACAAAAGAATGGCACCGCTATGTACCATCTTTAAGGGACAAACAATTTTCCTGTCATCATCCTATGAAGATATTCATCAAGGCTATGGCTAAAATGTACTAGCCTCTACCCCAATGTATTGGCCTCTACCCCAATGTAAGGTCCTCCACACCAATGTATTTGCATCCACCCTAATGTATTGGCCTCCACCCCAATGCATTGGCCTCCACCCCAATGTATTGGCCTCCACCCCAATGCATTGGCCTCCACCCCAATGCATTGGCCTCCACCCCAATGCATTGGCCTCCACCCGATCTGCTCGCTGGCAGCCCTTTAATGCCTCAGCTGACGAGGTCCCAAATGGGTCCCGGCTAGCTTAGCTGGGTGCTTGTGTTTTCTGGGAGCTACCATCATTTTCTGATGAGGCATTACTGCTGCGCAATAACTTTTTTCAAGTAGCCAGAACTATTAAGCACAGTGATGAAACTGGCTCTCACAGGGACCACCACAGAAAAGGAAGAATTAAACACACGAGGACCACAACAGAATTATCTCTGCTAAAGAGGATAAGTACATTAAAGATTTTTGGTGTCTTTGTGAGAAAACTGGTTGAACGGATAATCGCCCTATGTGTAGATCCTACTGTGAATCATGGAAGATAAAGTGTAAATGTGTGGGGGTGCTTTGCGGGTGACCCTGACTGTGATTTATTAAGGACTTGAAGCACATTCTACCAGCATGGCTATCACGGCATCCTGCAGCAATATTCTATCCGATCTGTTTGCGCTTAGTGGAACAATCAATTGGTATTCAACCGGAAAATGACCCAAAACCCACCGACAGGGTTTGTAAAGGCTATTTGAACAAGAAGGAAAGCAATGGAATGTCGCTTGACCTCAAACTAATTGAGATGGTTTGGCATGAGTTTGATTGCAGGGTGATGAAATAAATGCTCCACATATGTGGGAACCCCCTCAAGACAGTTGTAAAACATATTACAGGTGAATACCTCCTGACTGTGGTTGAGAGAAAGTCGTCAAGGCAAAAGGGGGCTAGTATGAAGAATTCAAAATCTAGATTTATTTGTATGTGTTTAGCACAACCTGATTCTATTTATGCTATTTCATGGTTTTGATGTCACTATTATTCTAAAATGTGAAAACAATTAAAAACAAAGAAATACCCACGAATGAGTTGGTGTGTACAAACTGTTGACTGGTACTATAGATAGACAGATAGACATATAGATAGATAAGTATGTCTTAAAAGATAAGGATTTATGTGCAAAACATATGAGATAGATGACTGACTGATATAGGTGCATACACAGATATAGATGTATAGATAAGTACTAATAACATCAAAGGGAGCGGGAAGATGACCTGGGTCTACAGCGTGACCACTATCATTTCTCATAACATTTAGTTTAAAAACATAAGATACGGTTTGGTTAGTGAAGAAGAATGCAGAGAGAATAGTCCTTCCTTTAGTTTCAAAAACATAAGATAAGGTTTGGTAAGTGAAGAAGAATGCAGAGAGAATAGTCCTTCCTTTAGTTTAAAAACATAAGATAAGGTTTGGTTAGTGAAGAAGAATGCAGAGAGAATAGTCCTTCCTTTAGTTTAAAAACATAAGATATGGTTTGGTTAGTGAAGAAGAATGCAGAGAGAATAGTCCTTCCTTTAGTTTAAAAACATAAGATATGGTTTGGTAATTGAAGAAGAATGCAGAGAGAATAGTCCTTCCTTTAGTTTAAAAACATAAGATATGGTTTGGTTAGTGAAGAAGAATGCAGAAATAATAGTCCTTCATTTAATTTAAAAACATAACCCAAAGACGCTTACGATGTTGATGGAAAAGATATAAGCATAAAATAAAAACTGGCAGCTAAATGATTAATAGGCGTCTGAACAGCGCCCATAAAGAATCCTTTAGCTAACAGCTACTAGCTTTCCCTCAGCGGCCACCGGTACCAGGAGCTCCATGTCAGGACCACCAACTTTAGAAAGATGCTTGAAAAGAGCAGAAACTTGGTACCTTCTTTCCCAATGTGTGAAGCATATGTTTGACACAGAAACAAAGAAGAAGCACTGCTTAATGCATTCATCGAGTCTGGCAAGTCTACAAGACTATACAAGGAGCCAGCTATTAGAACATTCAACAAAACACTTGATCCAAAATTTGAAATTCCTGGCGCTGCCAGAGTAAACGGCTTGATTGCTTTGAAAATAGATACAACCCAGAAAGTTAAGGATTCCAAAAGAGGCAAAATATGTGTTGACTGGACTTTTTAGAATAACCCTGCGCGCGACATAATTTTTTGTGTTGGCATGTCAGCATGCTTCAAGTGGCACTGGATTTCATTTCTGTTCTATTATGTCACATGTAATTAATAGAATATTGACTTTCTCATTGGGAGAGGAAACAAATGACCCCCTCACTGAAATTGTGCGCCTTCTCTTTTAAATTTGTTTGTAGCAAAAATGTATTGTTGAGAAACATTATCTATGTTTACGGAAATTAAAGAAAATGTGGGCCTTGAATACCCAACTCAATTGAGCCTTCAGGAGCAATTAAGACACATTATCTTAACAGTAAATTATTGTCTGCATTTAACGAGATATTATAAGCATTTAGAGATTTGTTTTATTGCCCTACACTGATTACACTGCCCTACACTGATTAATTGTTTTGGCCAGGGATTCCACCAATATAAAAAGAAGAAGAAAAAAGTCCTGGTGATTCAGACTAGAGAATATATGAGCTGGTGTTTCCATGTCTGAAGGATCCCAAGAAGCCAAAGATGTAGCTCAAGTACAGTTTCTGGTTAGGCATGTGCACTATGTTATGCTAAAGAAGCTGAGATTAAAGGTGATGGATTGGCCAAGCATGTCTCCAGACCTAAACCTTATTGAGCATCTGTGGGGCATCCTCAAACGGAAGAGGGAGGAGCGTCAAGTCTCTAACATCCAGCTCCGTGTTGTCGTCATGGAGGGGTGGAAGAGGACTCCAGTGGCAACCTGTGAAGCTCTGGTGAACTCCATGCCCAAGTGGGTTCAGGCAGTGTTGGAAAACAATGGTCGCCACACAAAATATTGACACTTTGGGCCCAATTCAGACATTTTCACTTAGGGGTGTTTTCACCTTTGTAGCCAGCAGTGTAGACATTAATGGCTGTGTGTTGAGTTATTGTGAGGGGACAGCACATGTACACTGTTATACGAGCTGTACACTCACTACTTTACATTGTAGCAAAGTGTCATGTGTCCAGTGTTGTCACAAATATTTACAGAAATGTGAGGGGTGTACTCACATTTGTGAGATACTGTATAATCTGAAACAAAAATGTACTGAACTGATCCCAGCATTTGAATACGGTCCCATCTAGTTGATTTGCTGGATTTGCTAAAAAACTCATCATAAGTCACTATGGATAAAATGTGAAATCATGAAAATATGAAGAGTAAATGTGCCATTTGTTTAGATCTTCCAGTCTGACTTGGTGTTGATTTAGTATAGGCTTTATTGTAGTGGATTATTCTTTGGATAATATAGGCTATGTGTTTTCACAATCGATTTAGGTTTTGGCTTTAATATGATTATTGGCAACATGGTCAGATTCATTTTTGTGAATGCAGGTTGCCATGTACAAATGTTTTAATTTTTTATATTGTCTTTATTTCTGATTCATTCAACCCAGATGTAAGTGCAGTTGAATTACGTCTATTATAAAACATTCAGAATTAGATTTTGGCAGAGCCTCAGTTGCATGTGTATTATAATATGTTCAAAGTTGGAATGGAAAAAAACTGTTGGAGTTCTTTGCAACAATATCATTTTCTGTAGCATAATTTCTATTGGGAGTATAAACATCAATAAACACAATGTTGGATCATTTTCTAAGTCAATATGTTTACTTGCCAGAAAGCCTAGACAATATAACAATCTTTACTGTTGATAAACATGAAAATAAAATGCTAAATCCACAGTGAAAACCATCTTGCTACTCAACTGGAAGACGACCTTCTACACAAACCTCTTTCCAGCTAATAAACCTGTCATGTTGTTACAGTTGACTAGTGACACTCTACTTACATCACCTTTATCTAAAGATTTAGTTTGAAATAAGATCTAAATATTTCATGAGGTGTCCTAATTTTTTCACATGACTGTACATTGCCTGCTTCAAAGTGTATATCAACTCTTTGTGTAAATGTAGGTTTTTTTTATGTGCAAAATGAAATCTGTGTTTAATCAGAACCAAAAAATCGTTCTAATCTGCCATAACCGGTGTATAGTCACCAATTCCATATGTTGGTTTAAAGGATGTTATGCATATTATTCATGTAGAAACCCAAAAGGGATTAGTGCAGGTGCAAAAATAAGTTAAATTGTTTACATCAAGTGGGTAAATAGAAGAAGGTGGGAAAAAAATGTAAACCAAAAGAAGTAATCAATGGAGAGAAATTTAGGAAACATTTTAGACGGGACCCTTGATAAATAGTGACAGTAAACCAGGTCAGTTGGGTGTTACCCATACAGAGGATAAAAACACACATTGCAGAGACAAGGGGACCTTGGGACATCAGGAAAAGTGTAGCAACAGCACATCTGTTACGGGAAGGATATATTTTCTGAGGTATACCAGGAGATTCTTAAACAGAGGTTCAGACCATCAGTCAAATAACCAAATCTAGCCTGAAAACAGTCTGCCAACAAGACAACTACAAAAAGCATTCATGCAAATATACCAAAGAATGGCTTAGGAAAAGCACTATTTCTGTTTTGGATTGGCCAAGTTAAAATCCTGACTTTAATAAAATAAAGATGCTGATTATTCCTTCAACAAATCAATGACCCTGGAGGTACACCTAATCTTCATTTGCCTGATCATAGTGTTTGCCTCGCTAGTATAGGCTGTCCTTCCAAAGTATCTCTCTGATTACTTGGAAGACATTCAGAGACGATGTTACCAGATCATTGGCCGTTCCTACGACCCCTCCCTCCTCTGGTGAGCCAATAGCCTTAGTCAAGGATTCAAAGTGCTCCTGACCTATCACTCAAACTCACTGTACATGTTTCTAACCAACACACAATCACAATGATCTGAGGAGTTCATGGCAATATTTTATTGCAACTAGCCGCATTACAAGACACCAGACATCTTTCTTGGCAAGAGCTCTTAAACTCTGTTAATGACCCACTCTTTTACTTTGACGTTAAAGTACAATTGTAATGTTTTTACAGCTTGACGTAATATGGTCCAAAGGTAATTAATGGACTTTTATGGTCCAAAGGTAATTAATGTCTAACTAAACATAGATAGATAACATGATCTAAAACATATAAACTTGATTTAACTTTAGACCATGCTGGATGAGAATAAGAGCAAGTAAATAAATAATCATCTCAAAATCAAATCAATATTGTTTTGTGTGAAAAGCCCTGTGATTGTGTTCCATAGCAGCAGATCTGGTTCCTCTAGCTCAGGTTCCTCCAGCTCTAGTTCCTCTAGATCTGGTTCTTCGATCTCTAGTTCCTCTATCTATAGTTCCTCTATCTCTAGTTCCTCTAGCTCTAGTTCCTCTAGCTCTGGTTCTTCTATCTCTGGTTCCTCTAGCTCTGGTTCCACTAGCTCTAGTTTCTCTTGCTCTGGTTCCTCCAGCTCTGGTTCCTCTAGCTCTATTTCCTCTAACTCTATTTCCTCAAGCTTTAGTTAATCTAGATCGACTGCCTTCAGCCAGAAGCTGCATTCTTCAACTTGTTTTCTGCTGTTGGCGTGTATATTGTTCCCTGGAAAAAAAGTAGGACACCTGTGACATAGTGTTGTGTGGTAAAACGCAGTGTTGTGTAATAAAACACAGTGTTGTGTGGTAAAACACAGTGTCGTTTGGGTAAACACAGTGTCGTGTGGTAAAACACAGTGTCGTGTGGTAAAACACAATCGTGTGTGGTAAAACACAGTGTCGTTTGATGAAACTCAGTGTCGTGTGGAAAAACACAATGGTGTGTGGTAAAACACAGTGTTGTGTGGTAAAATACCGTGTTGAGTGGTAAAACACAATGGTGTGTGGTAAAACACAGTGTTGTGTGGTAAAATACAGTTTTCAGTGGTAAAACACAATGGTGTGTGGTAAAACACAATGGTGTGTGGTAAAATACAGTGTTGTGTGGTAAAATACAGTGTTGAGTGGTAAAACACAATGGTGTGTAGTAAAACACAGTGTTGTGTGGTAAAACAGTGTGGTGTGGTAAAACACAGTGTTGTGTGGTAAAACAGTGTCGTGTGGTAAAACACAGTGTTGTGTGGTAAAATACAGTGTCGAGTGATAAAACACAATGGTGTGTGGTAAAACACAGTGTTGTGTGGTAAAATACAGTGTTGTGTGGTAAAATACAGTGTTGAGTGGTAAAACACAATGGTGTGTGGTAAAACACAGTGTTGTGTGGTCAAACAGTGTTGTGTGGTAAAACACAATGTTGTGTAGTAAAACAGTGTCGTGTGGTAAAACACAGTGTTGTGTGATAAAATACAGTGTCGACTGGTAAAACACAATGGTGTGTGGTAAAAAACAATGGTGTGTGGTAAAATACAGTGTTTTGTGGTAAAATACAGTGTTGAGTGGTAAAACACAATAGTGTGTGGTAAAACACAGTGTTGTGTGGTCAAACAGTGTTGTGTGGTAAACACAGTGTTGTGTGGTAAAACAGTGTTGTGTGGTAAAACACAGTGTTGTGTGATAAATTACAGTGTTGACTGGTAAAACACAATGGTGTGTGGTAAAACACAATGGCGTGTGGTAAAATACAGTGTTGTGTGGTAAAATACAGTGTTGAGTGGTAAAACACAATGGTGTGTGGTAAAACACAGTGTTGTGTGGTAAAACAGTGTCGTGTGGTAAAACACAGTGTTGTGTGGTAAAACAGTGTCGTGTGGTAAAACACATTGTTGTGTGATAAAATACAGTGTCTAGTGGTAAAACTGTGGTTTTATTTTTCTCTGCCCATGCTGCACCGGGTAATGATTACGTTGTTTCCTTCACTTGTTGCTTTACCACACCTGTCCTGTGGATGGATTACCTTGACAAAAGACAATTCTACACATAACATTTGAGCATAATTATCTTTTTTGTGTACACGGAGCATTTCTCAGATGTTCTATTTCAACAAATGAGTCTCAATGGAAAACTATATACATTTTTTATAATGTTTTACAGAAATGGAAACTTTTTGATGTTTCTTTGGAACAGTTGTTTAAGGAAAGTTACTGCCACAAGCCAAGACGTTTTTATATAGCTTGATTTTAGTCCAAACTACACGGGAATTAAATACTTTATTTGTAACCTAAACATTATGCTGTGATGAAAAATCGCAAACATAGCATTTTGTGCTATACAATACATAAATGCTTTATATAAGAAAGATTTACAGGGTTAAGAAAGTTAACAGTTGAATATTAAGTGTTTATTTTTGTCAGTTTGTAATAATCATTCATCAAACATTTTGAGAGAAATCACTTTTTTCATAAAAAAAAACAAAACATGTTGAACGTGACATGATGTCAGCTAATGGATAGATGGCAATTCGATAAATACCATACAGTGTTTTGTTTTAATAATACAGTTGTTGATAAAAGGATATTGCTAATCTTGCTTATACTTTATTAAGACTTTTTTTATTTAATTTGGCATGTACTTTTAGCCAATAACGCTGCACACTAGTGGTATTTTATTTGCACTATTCTGATGATTTGCTTATGTTTTAAAAAATAATATTAAAAGTTGTGCAAAACAAAAGCTGTTTTCTTTCATGTTCTCTTGCAATACATTTTTAGTTCAAACAGTATTTTTTAACATATGTTTTAAGATTATAATGATATACAATAACCTAAACAAATGAATGCATTGCCATCAATATCGTATTGCCAGAAAATCTTGAATATATATGTTTAGCGTCATATTGCCTAGCCCTAGGTCAACTAGATATTCAGTAGTCACTTTAATACAAAATATAAATGTTGTTAATTCAGATATTTTCCTCTTTGTTCTCATCTTGCTATTCATCTTCAGTCTTTTTAGAGTTTCTATAATATCTATAACACGTGTGGAGGAATTATCAAAAAAGATACAACTGGTTGTGCTTTTTTCTTTCTTGTTAAATAAGAGGCCTTCCTCTTAATTGCTTTGGACATCATTATTTCCCCACCTTTGGTTTATCTAATTTGTTTAGCAGGTTGTCAAACCCTGGTGTGTTAACTCCTCCCTCTCCTCCCCCACCATTACCCAACACAGAGCTGTGGCCCCTGCAGCCTGGTGGATTCCCACCCCCCAATGCTCCTGTGCTGTCAGGTCTAATCAGCCCCCCAATCGACATCCCAAATGACGCCCTATTCCCTACACTGAGAACCACGGATGCCACAGGGTTTCCAGAGCAAGTGCAACGCAGCAAGGAGAATGGGGTCTACTTCTGCATGTCGTTGGGTGTTGTATTGATTTCCAGCCACCTGTGCCAGGCGCCTCGCTGCTTCCCCCCGACCCGGGGGCCCCCGCTCACTCGCCCCACCCTCTCCGGCCCGGTGACGGCCACCGTCTACAACCAACGGGGTTTCAATCAACTCAATGTGTTCATAAAGCAGTTGTCACAAGCTGTTTTTCCGAAACACTCAGCAGAGTGGCGGCTGGACTCTTCAGGTGTCGTCTCGATCTGCAACACGACCAGGAGGACCGAGAGGGGCCGCAACAAGCCTGGAACTCCTGAGGTGTGGGAGGCCCTGGACGGGGACGGGGCCCGACAGGCGTGAAGTCACTCCACCCACGTAGCCAACCGCCACCACCCAGAATGAGGGGCGTGTCCTCCAGGGGCGTGTCCTCCAGGGGCGTGTCCTCCAGGGGCGACCTGGAGGATGAAAAAAAAGCTGGAGGATGCTGGGGTGTGTGGGTGTTGGGGGTCTCTGCAAGTGTGTGAGGCTGTGCGTCTGCTGTGTGTGAGGCTCTGCGTGCTGTGTGTGAGGCTGTGTGTGTGGCTGTGTGGCTGCTGTGCGTGTGGCTCTGCGTCTGTTGTGTGTGTGGCTGTGTGTCTGTGTGTGTGGCTCTGCGTCTGCTGTGTGTGTGTCTGTGTGTGTGGCTGTGCGTCTGCTGTGTGTGTGGCTGTGTGTTTGTGTGTGTGGCTCTGCGTCTGCTGTGTGTGTGTCTGTGTGTGTGGCTATGCGTCTGCTGTGTGTGTGGCTGTGTGTGTGGCTGTGCGTCTGTTGTGTGTGTGGCTGTGTGTCTGTGTGTGTGTGGCTGTGCGTCTGCGGTGAGTGTGGCTGTGTGGCTGTGCGTCTGCGGTGTGTGTCTGTGGCTGTGCGTCTGCTGTGTGTGTGGCTGTGCGTCTGCTGTGTGTGTGGCTGTGCGTCTGCTGTGCGTGTGTGTGGCTGTGTGTCTGTGTGTGTATGTGTCTGTGTGTGTGTGGCTGTGCGTCTGCTGGGGAAAATAACAACACACGCATCCTCACACTATCCCACAGCCCGTCATACCATTCCCACTGCCGTCCCCATAGACACAGGCATCCTCACACTATCCCACAGCCCGTCATACCATTCCCACTGCCTTCCCCATAGACACAGGCATCCTCACACTATCCCACAGCCCGTCATACCATTCCCACTGCCGTCCCCATAGACACAGGCATCCTCACACTATCCCACAGCCCGTCATACCATTCCCACTGCCGTCCCCATAGACACAGGCATCCTCACACTATCCCACAGCCCGTCATACCATTCCCACTGCCTTCCCCATAGACACAGGCATCCTCACACTATCCCACAGCCCGTCATACCATTCCCACTGCCTTCCCCATAGACACAGGCATCCTCACACTATCCCACAGCCTGTCATACCATTCCCACTGCCGTCCCCATAGACACACGCATCCTCACACTTTCCCACAGCCTGTCATACTATTCCCACTGCCAATCCTCTCTCAGACACATGCATCCTCACACTATCCCACAACCCGTCATACCATTCCCACTGCCAATCCTCTCTCAGACACATGCATCCTCACACTATCCCACAGCCCGTCATACCATTTCCACTGCCAATCCTCTCTCTCAGACACATACGCGTGCACAGTTACACACGGACAAGGCACAAAATCGTTAGGAGATGAAGAGAAAAGACAAAGGTCTGGGAGGGATGGACGGATGCTACTTCCTGCTTCCCGCCACTTGATGTCCCTGGGGCTTCACCCCACTTCCTGCTTCCAGCCACGTGATGTCCTTAGGGCTTCACTCCAGTTCCTGCTTCCAGCCACGTGATGTCCCTGGGGCTTCACCCCACTTCCTGCTTCCAGCCATGCAATGTCCTTGGGGCTTCACCCCACTTCCTGCTTCCAGCCATGCAATGTCCCTGGGGCTTCACCCCACTTCCTGCTTCCAGCCATGCGATGTCCCTGGGGCTTCACCACACTTCCTGCTTCCAGCCACGTGATGTCCCTGGGGCTTCACCCCACTTCCTGCTTCCAGCCACGTGATGTCCCTGGGGCTTCACCCCACTTCCTGCTTCCAGCCATGCGATGTCCCTTGGGCTTCACCCCACTTCCTGCTCCCAGCCACGTGATGTCCCTGGGGCTTCACCCCACATCTTAGAGCAACAGGTTCAACCCAGCAGACACAGCCATGGGGCTCCGGAGAGAGGGTCCGACTCGCCAATTCATATTCCTCTGGTTGGAACCACGCTATTATAACACACGTTTGGCAGGGATGAAAGTTTACCCGTCGCCGATCTTGTCTTGGGAGGGAGTGCGTCAGTGCAGTTAATTGTGTTCGCCCACGTAACTTTAGCTAAAAGCCTCCAGACATATTTGACAGTATAGACAGCCCTTTCAGACAGTAGACTTCATGTGCTTCGGGGTTATGGCGGCTCTGTGCGTATTGACTGCACGTTATTGTTTACCTGCCAATAAAACATTTAGCGGTGTTGACCGTCAAGACTAAAAACCTTGGAATGACTGCCGACACATTTTTCAGTCTGGCGGTCAAAGAAGCACAGACTTCCTTAAGGTGCCACTTTTAGGCCCCATATTTCCTAATTATGCTGAGGCCCACTCAAGAGCAACGTCTTTAAAACGACGCCTCTAGACAAACGCTACATTTCATAAGTTGCCAGGCAAATGTGTTGACTTGGCCATGACCATGAATATATGACGGTGTGACATTAGCACGCGTGTGCGTTTGGCGATGTGCGTGTCTGCGTAAGTGTGCAAGAGGCGTTTTCTGCCTCACTGGTCGATGCCTCTTACCTCTCGCTTCATTGAGCTCAAGGGGGTGGGGGTGGGTGTGGGTGCGGCAGGGGTGCTGTAGTTGGGGTTGGTGCCTCAACCCCTCCCCTGTTGGCTGTGGTTAACGCCTCCTCCCTGGCCACCGACAGATCCGGACAGGGGGAGGTGTGGATTCAGGTTGTGTTCGTTTTCATCTTAAAGGTTCTTTCTTCTCCGGCGGTTCCCAAAAGTGCGAACCGTGCACGTCAGGCACTCCCGGACAGGCTCTGACAGATGCTCCGATGGGTCGGAAGGACTGCGAATGCTTCTTGAACCCAGGTCTGCCACGCGGGTCTGATGTGCTCAGGGAGTGTCTGGGATTAGCGAGGGGCCGGCTGCGTAATTACCGGGCTGTCCCCTCGCTGGCTCGACGCTCGTTACGGGTGGCTGAACTGGGATGATCTCATCATCCGCCGGTCCAAACTGACCAATGGAATTAGGCGATGTGCTGCCGTGACAACCCAACTTTGGACATGACGCCTCAATCGCTGGTCGGATGGTCTGAAAGGAGACGGCTCTGCTCTCTCACCTCAGACATCGTCTCCGGGACGTGCCGTGGACACGCAGGTTGACACAGGCACAGATGGAGACTTCTTCTGACTCCAAGGGCTCCTGTCAATGTAATGGACAGTGGGGGCTGCCTCCGGCCTCCAGGGCTGCCAGGGTGGCCTCTGAACAATGCTGCCCATCTGGAGGTGTGATGGATGAGGAATGCTCTCCAGGACGTCCAGCTGACCCAATGCTCAACAGATGAAGACCCAATCAATCAGCCTCTGCCGTCCCCTCTGACGTGCGGTCCTCACGGCATGGACCCTGGATGACAGCGGGTCAAGGGCTCCGTCAGGACCGGGTGGCTCTAATCCAATTAGTCCAGTGATCCTTTATGAGGTTGAGTGTCTGGACTTGAGTGAGGTTTCCTGTCTACGGTGTGGCCGTCACTTAGAAGGAATGGAAGACATCGACGCTGGAGAAATTAAAGCAGCAATAAATGAATTAGTCTATTTTTCGGGGGTCATATTTCGGGCGTGGTTTGGGTTAGTTTGCCTCCTCAGATGGAAAGGTCACTGCAAATCATTCCAAAGTTATCCTGAGTGATCACCTCTATCCTGGCGACATGTCAGTCCTGATAGGATGACCACGCCCCCATCCACAGGGCACGGAGGGTCACTGAATGGCTTGATGAGTATGAAAATAAATGGAATCATATGATGTCACCAGCTCTCAAGCCAACTGAACACCTATGAGAGATGTAAGATGAGGGAATGTGGCCCCAATAAAAACAACAAATAAACTATATATAATGTAATACCAAAGCTTTCTATTTCAAACACATTTCTTCATTCTTAGTCCCACACCACTCTTTTCTCTTTAAAAATCCAACCAAGGGCAAGTAAATGGTTAAATGCCACTGTCATTCCATAATTCTGCTGTAATGCATTTGAGTGGCAGAAGCCTCCTGTCCAGCTTCTAAAGAAAAGCTGGCTGAGATTGAAATACTTTCTACCAAGCAATCAGCAAAAAAGAAATCTGATTGAATAAAAAATACATTTTCTATATTAACCTTTCTTTTTCCAAAACAAGCATTCAAGATAAATCTGAATACTTTTGCTCTGACCAATGGAATAAATCCTGGTCTTTCACAGTCATTGTAGATATTTTTCTCTCTAGGCAAACAAATTATTTAGAAACAGGTCCAGTACAAATTCAGTTATAAAATGGCAAGAAATTGAATGTTTGAAGAGTAATAACTAGGATTGCAAAAAAATCTGGGAACGTTCAATATATTTAGTTTTTTCACCCTGGAGAATTCTGTATTTTTTTCCACACTGCATCCGGGAATACTGTGGAATTTACTAATACTTCCCAGAATTTTGCAACCCTAGTAATTATGTATGAATATGCGTGATCAAATGTATTACTAGAACCACTGCTCTTCTCGGTAGAGAGGAAATTATCACTGGAGACAAAGAGCATCTTCCTGTCACTGGGCCAGCCCACCCCAACACTTGTTAGTCACAATGACCAATGAGGCTGCTTGATGAAACAGAACGGGTTACATCACCACTTCCCTAATGAGGAATCACAGCGGGAGAGGAACAGTTTGGACAGACAGAGAGAGAGAGAGAGACAGGACAGGGGGATGATTGGGGAAAAGGGCGAGAGAGAGAGATCCAACAGAAAGATAGAGACACGGAAAAGGGAGGATTGATAGAACTGAGAGATAGATAGATAGATAGACAGACAGACAGATAGATAGATAGACAGATAGAGAGATAGACAGATAGATAGATAGGTAGGTACATAGGTAGATAGATAGACAGACAGACAGACAGACATACAGGTAGATAGATAGATAGATAGATAGACTGACAGACAGACAGACAGATAGGTAGGTGCATAGGTAGATAGACTGACAGACAGACAGACAGACAGACAGATAGATAGATAGATAGATAGATAGATAGATAGATAGATAGATAGATAGGTAGATAGATAGATAGATAGATACATAGATAGATAGATAGATAGATAGGTAGATAGACTGACAGACAGACAGACAGACAGATAGATAGATAGGTAGATAGATAGATAGATAGATAGATAGATAGATAGATAGATAGATAGATAGATAGGTAGATAGACTGACAGACAGACAGACAGACAGACAGACAGATAGATAGATAGATAGATAGGTAGGTACATAGGTAGATAGACTGACAGACAGACAGACAGACAGATAGATAGATAGATAGGTAGATAGGTAGATAGACTGACAGACAGACAGACAGACACACACACAGACAGAAAGATAGATGATAGATAGATAGATAGATAGATAGAGGGAGGATGCTTTTCCTAATGTATTCATGTCGCCAGGTGCCAGTTTAAGTGCCAACTCAGGACACATCCAGAGCCCATGAAGAGGCCTGTTGACATCCAGCCCAGTCGTTTGGTTGCCCATGGAAGCCCAACTCTACTGTTCTCTACTCTACTGTTCTCTACTCTACTGTTCTCTACTCTACTGTTCTCTACTCTACTGTTCTCTACTCTACTGTTCTCTACTGTTTACTCAGCACATAGGTGGGGGTACCAGCAGCACCCCCCTCGCACGGGTTCTGCTCTGACATAACGACACTGACATCTGAATGGACTCTGTTGCCCCCGATACCAGCACATAACTGAAACTGGACGCCTTTCTGATTCGGAGTTACGTGCTCCACAAATACCTTGGAGGGATACAGTTTAACTGAGGGGGATTTTAGAGCAGATGGACAAGGCTAAATATATCGAAATGAAACATTTCTATGAAGTTGCTGAGGTGAACATTTTGGCCATTAATTCTGAGAATTATCCGAATTAGTCAATCAGGGAAACAGAAATTGTAGCAACATAAAGGGTTGATTTGTCTGCTTTTCCAAAAAAACAGGTACGAGGCCGCTTCACCTGGTCACTGGGCTGTTTGGTGCCATCTTGTAAAATATAAATCACACAACAAACTGATGAAAAGGGTCCAGAGCACCCTGGCCTTAGCTGAAGGACTATAGGGCCTGTCTCACTCCACATATCTCTCTCTGTCTCCCTCTGGCCCTGCCTGGGCTTGGCACCGGAGTCTGGGGGGAGATTATGTGGGCCGCCCGTCTCCCTTGGGGTTCTCTCCAGCCTCTGGGCGTTTGGGTCTTTGTGCGGCCGGGAGCGAAGGGAGCCTGCCGAGAGAGAGGAAATGTGTTTGACATACGCTCAGCGTACACAGTCGGGGAGGCTGGAACAGCAGGATACGATTAATGACCACAGAATAAGATTGTTACAATATGGCTTCCATCGCTTCACCCCTCCTTCCTTCACCATGGGCCTGTCATATTTCACTGGTCTGGGAGAGTGTCTGTGTGTGTGTGTCCGTGTCTGTGTGTGTCCGTGTGTGAGTGTGTGTATGGGTGTCCGTGTGTGTGTGTGTATGTCAGGAGTGCGGGGAGCCCTTTAAGTCCTCTCTTTTTGTTGTTGCTTTCTTTTCACTCCCTCTTTCATGCACTCTCTCTCTTTCTCTCTCTCTCTTTCTCTCTCTCTCTTTCTCTCTCTCTTTCTCTCTCTCTTTCTCTCTCTCTTTCTCTCTCCCTCCATCTCTCTTTCTTTCTCTCCCCCTCTCCTTCCCTCTCTCTTTCCCTCTGTCTCTGTCTCTCCCTCGCTCCCTCTCTCTTTCTCTCGCTCTCTCTCTCTCTGCTTGCCGCCCATTGATATGCAACAGTGCGTTCCTGGATCTCAGCAGAGATTCTGTTCTCATGGTCGTTCTGGGATGGCTTGGCAGTGACACATAGCGGGGCTCTGAGCCTTGTTCCTGGCCAGGTATCTAGTGCGTGAAACCTTTCAAATGAAGAAGGTCCAAACCTAATCCTGTGTGGATAGTTCCCACAAAAATGACAAATTACACCAATACACCAAATATACATTTTATATCCCTTTAATCACTTTTGTACATGTTGAATCTGTATTTATTAATATAAATGTAAGTTTAATATGCAGCTTTATAACAACTTACTCCAATGGGATTCAGTTCTTTATTTTTTTTCTCATTTTAGCAATGTGGTCCATTTTGGTAGAATCCCTTGTGAGTACTATTTGTATGTCTCTGCATGCAGTTCGAAAGAAGCTGCTAACTAGCATTGTGCTAGTACCGTAGACTTTGAGTCATTGCAGCTACAACAATATGCAATGACCTCCAACTTTTTCGTACTGGACGCCGAGATATGTAAAAGCATGGATTTAAAAAGAATATCCCAAAATGCATCTGACTGGGGAAGTAGATATGGTCCTCCTTGCCAACAGTCTGAAGAATCCCTTTCAGGCAAAATATGCTGTAAAATGTAACGCAATTCCTCATGTCATTCCACTCTGACAGTGCAAGAGTGATGTATTGCTTGTGTTTGAAGTCTGTCTAACTCTCTCTGACAGCACTCACCCAGAAGCTGTGACAGCTGTTTGTTTGATTTAACCTCATGGTCACCGATGGTGTTATGTTCCGATGCCTAGACGAGAGCACCAATAGATAATAAGCTGTTCCTCAGCTTAGAACAGTGATAACATGTTCACTCGTAACACATTTAACAAGATGGACCGGAGGGAAAGATGGGGAGAAAAGTCTGGTTGCCAAATGTTAGAGGGATGCTGCAATTTAAGGTCAGCGCCCCCAGACCAAAGGGTTAGGGCACGGATAGGAGAGAGGATAAGGAGGCGAGGAGAACAGAGGGAGGGAGAAAACCCTTAACAAGGTGTGGAACAGGCCCGCTGGATCTTTGCACCAGAGTGACTTGCATAGCTGGCCCTGCGCTGTGATGTTTGTTGACACGTTCGGAACAGAATTTTGAAGTTGTCACAGCGATCATCAATCAGGAAGAGGCTTGATTTTTCCCAGGGTTAGGAAAGTCTAGGAGAGCCTTCCTCGTGAGGCCTAAACCGCCAGAATCCACTGGTTGCTGCGGCAACCTAGGGCGATACGCTGGAAGCCTGGCAGGGATTGGATGCCTCGGCCCTTGGCCCCTCCCCATGTGGCCGGCAGTGAGCCGTTGACTACTGGGGTCCGGTTGAGATGAAGTAGACCACGTAATCCAGTAATAAGGGAGGCACTCAAAAGCAAATCTCTTAAAAATGTATTATTTCACATTGGAAAATGCCAGCATAGAACTTCAGAAAGTAGTTTTAAAGCTGAAAACACCAAGTACTCTGTTTCAACAACAGTTGTCAAATCTGTTCCAATTGTTCAATGTGTTTTTGTAGGGAATGCCAATATATAATAACAAAAGAAACTGTGTTTTACAAAAAACTAATATACAAACACAAAAGATTAGAGTTAAACATGATGTATACGTACAATGTCATTTTCCTGTGGAAGCTAGGTAAATTGCAGCAATACAAACTAAGTTCACATTTAAACCAAATCTCCCCAATCCAGCGAGATGAAAATATGCTTAATTTAATATAATTTACAGATCTAGCACACCTGATTCAACTTGTAAACCAAGTTAGGTGAATCAGATTAGTATGTTCAGGTTACAACAAAATGCAAAACATCTGAACCCTTAGGAGAGCTTTGACAAATGTTGATTTGTCCTGTATAAAGAAAATGATGTGAGAAACCAAATATCCACTAATTTTCCTTTTGTGCCCTCATACCGCAAGTATGTTTAATGCAAAAACTATATATTTTTGTATTTTAGAGACAGTTCAGAGAAATTTAAATTAAATTATGATTTCCTACACTATTCAATTCTAGAGGTTTTTACTTGTGTAGACTTTTGCAACCAAGAAATACCCACTTTTCCCAGTACAATCTGGTCCTACGAGTAAACATCACACAGAATACAAAGATCTTAAAATAAAGTGATCATAGATGGTTGGTTTACAAGTCTGTTACATAGACATTTTGACCAAACATCTGATATACATCTGATATACATAGACATCATGTGTTCTGTCTTCTTAATCCTGGCTGTACATAACTGCTAATAATTATTTCACCTGATGACCAAGGTTTTACTCAGAAATGGAACCAAGAGGCGGCCTGACCTTCACTCTTTCTAAAATCTCGTCTGGAATTTCACAGCAGGTCACAGAATATCATCTCTCGTTGAGAGAGTGAGACACAGACAAATAGAAAAAGGTTTAGTTGCTGCGCCTGGATGATAAGGAATCATGCTTTAGGCACTGCTCAAATAAACGTAGAGAACGCGTAATCATCGCAGTATTAATTAATCAATAAAATGTATTTATAGATTACAACAGCAACAGCAGTTGTCACAAAGTGCTTTTACAAAAACACCCAGCCTAAAACAACAGTGAGCACGCAACAACAGGATTGAAGCACGGTGGCTAGGAAAAACTCCCTATGGGGGCCGGATTGTAGGAAGAAACCTAGAGAGGAACCAGGCTCAAAGGGGTGGCCATACCTCTTGTGGCTGTGCAGGGTGATGTTTAAGAATACTGCTAATAATAATAAATTCACATGAGCTGTGTCCAGAGTCTAAAATGCCTGATCTAGATGACAAGCATGATCAGATTGGCAGGATAGGTTTCCTGCCCTACTGGGCAGAGAGAAGGAGGTTTCCTGCCCCAGTTGGGCAGAGAGAAGGAGGTTTCCAGTCCCAGTGGGGCAGAGAGAAGGAGGTTTCCTGCCCCAGTTGGGCAGAGAGAAGGAGGTTTCCAGTCCCAGTGGGGCAGAGAGAAGGAGGTTTCCTGCCCCAGTTGGGCAGAGAGAAGGAGGTTTCCAGTCCCAGTGGGGCAGAGAGAAGGAGGTTTCCTGTCCCAGTTGGGCAGAGAGAAGGAGGTTTCCTGTCCCAGTTGGGAAGAGAGAAGGAGGTTTCCTGTCCCAGTTGGGCAGAGAGAAGGAGGTTTCCTGCCCCAGTTGGGCAGAGAGAAGGAGGTTTCCTGTCCCAGTTGGGCAGAGAGAAGGAGGTTTCCTGCCCCAGTTGGGCAGAGAGAAGGAGGCGTCCAGTCCCAGTGGGGCAGAGAGAAGGAGGTTTCCTGTCCCAGTTGGGCAGAGAGAAGGAGGTTTCCTGTCTCAGTGTGGCAGAGAGAAGGAGGCGTCCAGTCCCAGTGGGGCAGAGAGAAGGAGGTTTCCTGTCTCAGTGGGGCAGAGAGAAGGAGGTTTCCTGTCCCAGTTGGGCAGAGAGAAGGAGGTTTCCGGTCCCAGTTGGGCAGAGAGAAGGAGGTTTCCTGTCCCAGTTGGGCAGAGAGAAGGAGGTTTCCTGCCCCAGTTGGGCAGAGAGAAGGAGGTTTCCTGCCCCAGTTGGGGAGAGAGAAGGAGGGGTTCAGAACTGAACGTGTTCCACATGTGGCAGGAACCATCTTCCAGAGCGTGTGCTCAGTCCACCACACACCTGTTGCTCCCAGCTGCTGCTGCAAAGCACTCTGGGGGGATGTTATTTCTCTCCAGCCCAGGGGGTCCATAACCAGGGAACTACCCAGAAGAGGTTAAGGGGGAACGTCCCCTG
Organism: Novumbra hubbsi; assembly: GCA_016801125.1. Taxonomy (NCBI): domain Eukaryota; kingdom Metazoa; phylum Chordata; class Actinopteri; order Esociformes; family Umbridae; genus Novumbra; species Novumbra hubbsi. The sequence continues at coordinate 2,491 of JACXGK010007168.1, read as the reverse complement.
TTGCCAGTTGGGAAATGTTTAGACTTCCCATCCACTGGCAGCGGAACTATACTGTGAATTATATTATTAGCCGGTGATTTGAATACAGATTGTTGATTGCAGTGTCATCGTGGGTGATACAGTATACCGTGGGTATCACATCCCTTTTACTGCTCTCTACGTTTTGTAACCAGTTAATAATTGTATGTTTTGGTATGTTGTGAACATATCACTTTAACGGGCCGTATCCAGGCAACACATTATGTTGTGTGGCAAAGAACAGATTTTAGCCATGTTATATTTGTCATAAATCCCAAACCTTTAAGCCATATTGCTTGAATAGAAATATGTATATATATTTCTATATGAACAAAAATATTCAGAGTGCAAAAAACCAGACAGGACCAGAGTCTTTGAAAACGTTAAATGTTTCCCTTAAAGCCTCTTAAAAAAAACACTCCTGGGTCCCTCCGTGGCTACTGGTTGTAAGTTGATCCCTCCTTGCAGAAAACACAGCTGTGAAAAAGCAGCCTACATTTCTGAAGTGAAGTTGGAAAGCAGTCTGATGAAAATAAATCGGGGTCTTGCTGTGCAGGAACAAATACCCAACATTTTGTAAAAGCACTTAGTGAAAACTGCTGTTGTGAAAAAGGGCTTTATAAAATACATCTGATTGATTGACCCACTCCTTGTATCCGACCTTGCACTGTACATTTGCACACAAGTCATTTGGCAGATGTTATCATCCAGACTTACTTACAGTAGTGAGTTCATCCATATATTTTCAAAATGACTGCATTTTCTGGTCATGCCTGAGTCATCCTAAATGCAAGGCACACAACATACTTAAAATGAATAATGCTATTTCTACGGATCATCAAGATCCACAAATAATTGGAAATTGAATCAAATACTCACCAACTGCCATCAGGGTTAGGGTTAGGGCCATGCTGTCAGAGTTAGGGCCATGCTGTCAGGGTTAGGGCCATGCTGTCAGGGTTAGGGCCATGCTATCAGGGTCAGGATTAGGGTTAGGGTTATGCTGTCAGGGTCAGTGTTAGGGTTAGGGCCATGCTATCAGGGTTAGGGTTAGGGCCATGCTGTCAGGGTCAGGGTTAGGGTTAGGGTTAGGGCCATGCTGTCAGGGTTAGGGTCAGGGTCAGGGTCAGGGTCAGGGTTAGGGTCAGGGTCAGGGTCAGGGTTAGGGTTAGGATTAGGGTCAGGGTTAGGGTTAGGGCCATGCTGTCAGGGTTAGGGTCAGGGTCAGGGTCAGGGTCAGGGTTAGGGTTAGGGTTAGGGTCAGGGTCAGGGTTAGGGTCAGGGTTAAGATTAGGGGTAGGGTTAGGGCTATACTGTCAGGGTACATCGTAAACGTGTGCAGTTGCACGCCTCCTACTGGAGGTAACGCGGGCCACAGTCCAATACTCTTCCCTTTCACTAGAGGTCTAAAAATTACGTCTCGCTTATTGGAGCACAATGATTACTGACATAAAAAACCTGGTTTTATTCATCTAAAATACAACATCTCACAGTGACATGAAAAACTTCTAACAAGCACCTGTTTTAATTATGTCTTCCAGGTCAACGGTCTGGCCAGAAAACGTTTGTTTCACCTTGTGGTGCAGCAAAAAAAAATGGTTGCTAGTGTGAATCAAAAAAATTATAAATATATGTTAAAGTTTTTCAATTCAGTTGTGTTTCCTGACAGTAGTCTAAATGAGCTATATGGCTCTCTGTCCCTCATTTTATCTCTATGTGTTTTCCAGTATGTCTGAGGGGTGTTTTGTGAGTTGTTATGTGTGCGTGTGTGTTCTCAGCCTGGGACTTCCTGACAGAGGCCTGGCATTGCGGAAATGAGCCTAGCGCAGACCCCTCACTGACCATAAGAATTCTGCCCCATATTTCACTAAGGCCTTTCCCCAGCGGAAGAGCCCATAGAGACGAACCATGTCAAGACACATGTTGGAAGGAGGTTGCCGAAGGAGGAAGAGGAGGAGGAGGAATGTTGGAGTGAAGTTATCGTTACCGAAGGAGGAAGAGGGGAGGAGGAAGGGAACCGCAGGGGTGTGAAACACAACTCCAAGCAAAACAATCAATGGTTTCTCTCACACACACACACACGAACACACAGTACAAACACCACATAAACAAGAGAGCATCTGCAAACAGAGTCTGGTGGGTCAGCCGGCTTGTTTAGGCTTGGCTTGCAGAGGCACGGCCGAGTGGTGTGACAGGAGGCTGGGACATAAATTAGCCGGAGACGTGTTGTTCGGTCATTAAATACTCAGGGTACACAGGGGAAGGAGCCAGGGTGGTTGTTTAGCAGACTGTCGGAATGAGACAGGGAACCAGGAATACTGTCCCTGATTGGAGGACCTGGTGCAGAATGTAGTGTACACGTAACACGGAGTATGTAAATATGGCAGACATCACTAATTGACTGAATTGCATTGAAGAGCCAAGCTAATGTACGTGTATGGACCAAAGCTAATGTACGTGTATGGACCAAAGC
>JACXGK010007167.1:0-26132 GCA_016801125.1 Novumbra hubbsi | reverse complement strand
GTGTTTGGGTGATCTTGGGTGGGGGCTGCATTCAGGTGATCTAAGGTGTGTGCTGCATTCAGGTGATCTAGGGTGTGTGCTGTGTTTGGGTGATCTAGGGTGGGGGCTGCGTTCGGGTGATCTAGGGAGTGTGCTGCATTCAGGTGATCTAGGGTGTGTGCTGCATTCAGGTGATCTAGGGTGTGTGCTATGTTTGGGTGATCTAGGGTGGGGGCTGCATTCAGGTGATCTAAGGTGTGTGCTACATTGTGTACCTATCAGGGATGTCTATAGGCTTTTGGCTTTTTTGGGTAAATGACTGGTGCCCCTATCTTTCATAAATTGATTCTACATACCTGTAGAAAAAAAGTGATAGCTTTTGAAGAACCATAAATGTTGAGTCACCCTTACCTCAAGATAAGTGCAGAATAGAGCATCTGCATTTAATATACTGTTGGCCACTGTAAGCTACATAATAGAGAAGCCTTCATCAATTGTTAATTTTTAAATGATAATGCTATGGAGTTTCTTCCATTGGTTTGTTGGTAGAGCAGTCAGATAAGCCTTATCTTATCCACACCTGAGAAGTTTTAACGGCAAAATATCTTCACAGAGTATCACAAGCTTTAGGGCAGTGGAATTTCACAGCAGCGTATAGGACCCCTTCATTCGTTCTTTCCAGTTGAGAAAGTTGGACAGTTGAGGGCAGAGGCACATCCTGGTTTCTGGACGAAGAGAGGTGGATGCTGGCATAGTGGATGTCTTCCTGATCTCCGGAGTCAACGGTCTGCGGTGCGACAGGGAACATGAGCCAACTTTAAAGATGGGGACTAGGCAATGAAGGGTGAAAAAGTAGGTTTTGCTAAATGTGAGTAACTTAAAGGACCAGTGAAGTCTTTATGTTTTTATTAACCCTCCTATTATGGTAAAAAATAATTACATCCATTATGTTACAGGTCAAATTGACCAGCACAGTTTAAACACCCTCAAGACAGTCAAATAATCAAGTAAACACAGCCAAAATTTGGTCCTGTCAGACATTTCAGAAAAAGTAAAGATATAAAATACTAAATTTATAAACTACTGTTATACATTTCCTTTCTCACAAACAAGATGTATCAGTTTCCCCAAGCAGGCTTCTTTATCCTATTGGTCAAAATGATCTCTTTCTCTATACTTGTTGAATATAATGTAACCGGTGCTTTCTGCAGATGTGTTTCATGCATTCTACACAAGTGGTGCTGGTTTTACTGTCTTGTCGAGTGGGGCAGAGCTGGCATCTTTTCCGTTTCTTGCCTCTGCTTGTATCCACTGGATCCATTGCTGGTTGATTGGAGGCAGGTCTACATGGCATAGCTTGATGTGGCATCACATGCTGCCCATGTTCTATGTCATATTTAGCAGGCTTGTTTGGCATATAGTGTTGGAAGATCTCTTTCTGAATGGAATAAGGCTTTCATATACTGTAACACGAGGACCAAGATTGTACAATATTGGTAGGATTTCAACACATTTATCCCACACATTTCTGATTGCAGCTATTTATGTCGATGTGGTCTGGTATCACGGTTATCAAAGTGAATCGACCAGGAAATTATGTGGAATTCTTGCAGAGACATTGTTGCCCAAAATATCGGCCTTCCACTCTCTTCTTTTCACAGGCTGCCTGTTGCTTCTCCGTTTGACTTCTAGACAGCTAATATAAACAATCCAATGTATGCATACAAGTCAATTCACACAGCTCCCCTACAAGTTGGTCATGTGCAGTACAATCTTCTCTATTTCTTGGGGTAGAAATATCTCAAAAGCAGATTGTACATGGACTTGTGACAGCAAATCGTGTAGGCCCTGGAAGCATTTTTATTGCATTGGAAGCGGAGAGTCTACCATGACTTTTTTATGGTGACCATTCTGTATGACCATCTTTAGACTTCCATGTCCTCCTTTTGGATGATGGTTGTTGCATGCACTCTCATCTGGTTGAGGGGATGGTATAGCAAATTGTCATCTGAATCCTCTTCAATGAAGCCAAAATCAACAACAGCGTTGTCCTTTATCTCTGAAATGTCCTCAGTCTCTGAAACCTCTTCTTCGGTTTCACTCTCACAGTCCAGAATTTGTACTAAGACTTCATTGACTGAAAATCTTTTGGAGCTAATTTTTGAGTGTCTGTGTCATAGACCTGCTGCACTTGCACTGTGAATGAGAGGCTTGGGAAAGCTCATTTCACCCAAACATAATTTTAAAAGTGCAACCAGGACCAGTCAAAACAAAATACATCAAAGACACTTTTATTTTGCACAAGTGCAAATATATATACACCTAAAAGCAGTTGGGTCACAATGACCCACAACATCATGTTTGTATACTAAATCTACACAGACATCCCATCTGAGTGTCCACATTTTGCAGTCAGGTTCATGACCCTAAATTAGGAAAAGTCACTTAATTTCAAGGCAAAAAACTAAAGTTTTAGACAACTCAAATGTGGAAATGTGTCAAATTGACCCCCAACATAACAGGAGGGTTAATTAAATAATGACTCTGTTTAATGAATCACAAGTATGTCCTATACAATTTTCTTTCTTTGATTTCCCAAAGCCTCTTTAGCCCTTGAAATTCTCAGTGTGAGCATGTGATTGCATTACTTTAAATAAACGTATGTGCACAGACCTGATTGTTTGGTTGGATGGTTTGGAGCACATTTCTTTATTTTTACATTTACATGGCCATTGGTCTATTACAGTCAGGTCACATTTGTGATGTCATAAAGTAGGTCAAATGCTCCAAAGGATGTCATACACATAACTGCTTTTTCCTTAATTTTGGCGATTTCAAAGGGTTATTTCAACCTTGTTATAATTTAATGTTTTATTGTTAAAACAAGAAATGTCAAATGTTGGACTGCACTTGGCCTTTAATCTCTGTACTGGCCATTGTAGTTTTTATTTTCTTACCTGTCCGTTCCCTGCTTTGTCTCTGGAGACCGAGGTGGAGGCCTTCCTCCTATATTGAAAATAAATGAATTGCGTCAAAGGTTTGAAGAAGATGGAGTGAAAAAGCAACTACACTCTCTTAAAGTTGTCTTTTTGATTCTTTGGGCATGTAAATATGGAATATTCACTAGTGACAGATCAACAGGGTTGGGTAACATTTGAAAATGTAATTTTTTCTGTACCTGTTCCTTGTTTTGGCACCAAATGTCAACAGTTAATTGTTTTGGTTCCTCTTAAATATATCACATTTTACTTAATATGTATTAATTTCTTGTCAATTCTCCAGATTTTGTCCAACTTTCATTAAGCTTTACACTGTAAACCAGTTACCTAGCTAAAACAACAGACAGCTCCAGTTACTCGCACTCAAATGATCAACCCTTCTATCAGGTAACACTTGAGTTGTGCTTTCTAAGACGCTGGTAGCTTCTGGTTTTGGTGCGAGTGTCCCAGCCAGCAACTGTCCCGAGATGCTCTTGCAGATGAAACACTTGTTGTATTTAACGCCAGCCATTGCCCTTGGTATCCAACAAGATTGGTGATGGTGGCCATGCTTACAGATAAAGATAAGAATGTTATTTTTTCAACCTGATTGTTATTTTAGATTTTTGTTCATATTTTTTATGAAAAATCAAGAGTGTAAACAATAAAGAATTTTTTTCACAGTCTGTTTTGCACATTTTATATGTACAAATAATTACATGGCTTTAGTTCCCCTTCAGAAATACATTAATGTAGCCATTTCCTCTGTCTATCAGTCTTGACAAAGAGGAAGTTTTGCTGGGTCATGTCTAAAAGCTTTCTTGTCAGCTTTAGGTCACCCCACAGCAATTTGATAGGATTGAGATACAAGCTTTGACTTGGTCATTCCAGAAACCTACATTTCTTGAGTTTAGTTTGACTTGGTGTTATACTGTGATTATTACATGTTCTCTTACATTAATGTACATTAGTTTCTAGTCTGAGAAACATACCCATCACAGAGTCATTAAATAGCACCCGCAAAACATCAACAGTGAATAGATGCCTAATTTGATCATTTGCATTTACCATCTTTAAAAGCACATGTCCTACATCTATAAATATTGTGGTAATGTTGGGAGACCATGGTTGAGCAGGTGAGTGTGCTTTATTTTGCTTTCAGGACATTTGATTTGACTACTGTGCATACTGAATATAATGTTCTCTTTAATGTAGTAATGTGACTGTCTCTTGGTTTTCCACAACCCCTGAACTAGAGTTTTGTTTCTTCAGTTTGAGCAGCTTTTGTCAAGACAAATGAATCATCTCTAGGATTGATCAAATATTGATAAAAAGCAGAATGTAAAATAACATGAAAAAGGTTGGTCTTATTCACCTGATCCACAGAAACCCAGAGAAACAGTGCAAGAGGACCAGAACGACCACTATGAACCAATATGAAAATAAATAATGTCGCATAAGGTAAAATAAGACTTCAAATTGTTGTTTTACTTACCGAAACCATAGAAAGCCATGAAGAAAAGGCCCAAGAATCAGAACCACCACTGTGATTCCCACAGCTCCTATCTTCACAGTCAATTCCCACAAAGACAAAACCGAAGAGAAAATCTCCTCACTGCCCACTTTTACAGAACAGGAATAGTTGCCTGCATCCTCACTGTTGATTGAGTCTAGATACTGGTTGTTATTTAGGTTCTCTGGGTCAGTGAGACGTTGTCCGTTCTTGAACCAGATGAAGGTGTGATGGCCCGTCAGAGCACAGTTGGTGCTGCAGATCAGTTTCACCTTCCCGTCCTCTGAGGCAGGAGTCACATTAACATGCAGACCTGATCAACATGTGAGATAGAACATACAAGAGGAATACAAGAGGACATTACCCAATGACATAAACCAAGACTGTTCACAAACTGTGTATTGTTACCTGAAACAGTCAGAGTCGTCCCAGGGAAGCTGTAACCCCATTCTCCATTTTGTGTTTGAAATCTGAATTTATACTCAGCTGAGTCACTCTCTCTCAGGTCTGTGATTCTCAGGGTGCAGTCTTTACCGTTGGTCTTATTAAACTCAGCACGATCAGCGTACCCCGGCAACCAGCTCAGGTTTGTAGGTGCACCATTTGGTTTATCTTGGATATGCCAGTTTGCATATGTCAGATTATGTGTTTGTGGATATTGATATGTGCAGGGCAGGTCCACTGTTGACCCCTTCAAGGCACAGACACTCTGGTGTTTGTAAGTCACACTGAAACAGCTTTGACCTTGAACACCTAAAATAAAGGGATAACCTGTTAAATATTTAGGAAAATCTATTTTCAATAATCTAAAATGCAAATGTACTTCAGTTGTATCAACACTTACACACTCCCGGAGATAAGAATCTTGTATGTCCTTTTACCTCACATGCGAATCTGTGTGTAGTATGATTCCTAACATCTCGTTTCTGAGAAGTGATCTTAGATTGAAGTTGTCCATTCCTGTACCAGATGTAGGTGGCATTGTCCATCAGAGTACAGTTTGTGTTGCAGGTCAGTGTCACATTTCCTGTATTGGTTGTAGACACAATCACCTGGCTGTGATGTTCACACATTGATGCAAAATGTGCTAATTTGAGCATAAATGGAGAAAAAAATTATTATTAATTCTATGCTATTCACAATGAAGTATCCTAACACAAAACCACTAAACACCAGAAAAAATATAAGGAACATCACAAATAGTGAAATTCATGAATTGTATGTAGTTTGGATAATACCCATATGCTCACCATTTCAAAGAGGTTTACTAAATAATTAGACCATACCTGCCAAAGGCCATAGAAAGACCACCAACACACTTCCCACACTTAAGGCCATTGTTACATCCCGTGCCCTGTGGGTGAACAACAAAAGAAAATTTAGCATAGGGATAAATGAACGGATAAAAGTCATACTTAATAATGACTGTATTAGTTCATTCCCTAGAATCAGCATCAGGCCAATGCCCCAGAGACAATCGCATGTCCCAAAACTACAAAACAAGACCCACTAGGACAGCTGCCTCCCTCTAACACAGCTCGGCTTCCACCCCTTGACAAGGTACACCTGTGCCCAATCAGTCTCATCAGAGGAGGATAAAAGCAGATAATAATTTGGTCGGTGGGTTCCCTCAGTTTTGGTTGAATCTTCCCATTGACAGTTGTTTTAATGACATGTCATCCGGGGAACAAAAACACAGATACTCTAACAGATACTCTGTTTAGAAAAATATAATACATAGAAAATGTCAAGCATACTTACAAGGTGAGATGATTGTAAATCGGTCTTGCACAACAAGTCAACTTAAAATGCAATGCGTGAAAGGAGTAAGTGAGACCGCCTCTGGTTAACACAGTCAGGGTACAAACAGCTGACAGTTCAGATTCTCACATCCTCTTTACTATATTCCAGAACATGCAAATAACACATAGCATGTTTCAAATACCAAAAGACGTCCAGTAACAGTGCAGATAATGTGAGACGCCTGAGCTACTCCAGGACAGTAATTATTGGCACAGTTATTAAACTAAATTGTGACAATAATTGTGGCACACATACATGTCAGAAAAATATTCATTTTATGATAATACATTTATTTTGTTGTTATACAATTTTTGTGTTTTCTGTTGAACCAGAGCAAAGCAGGTGTTACATACACAGGCGACTCATTTTGAAGTACGCCCCAAATGTGCGTTTGCCATATGCAATTAACGTTCTCTAAAGTCTCACATTTCTCCTATGTGTTGACGTTCTTCATACCCTCCTGTGAAAATGAACAGCTTGTCAACTAAACTGGGTGTGGTACGTTTCACCACAGGAAACTCTACTCCCACCCGCATACGGAACTCATCGTTGCATTATGCTTTTTCTGTCATTTCAAATGTTACCCACAGCCCCTGCGAGGTCTGCAAATACTGCAGGACCCCAGAGTGAGGGAAGTAGCTGATTGAAATATTACTAATTCTTGTCTATACACCAAAGCCAACAGCCAATCAGCATTCATGATTGAAACTAAAAGGTTCATAAGGTAATCAGGGTGATTTGAATCCTGAATGCTGATCTGAAAGCTGTGGTATATGAGAGTTACTACACTTTTTAATGTAACTGCATTGTTAATGTGTTTATAAGCAATCGTTGGCTTTGCAAGACTGTATATTGTCAATATGCCATGTCCTCATGACTTATTGCTTACGTCTACAACGGTATTAGATCAGATCCCTTTTTACTATTCTAATTGCTTTGTTAACCAATCGAATAGTAAAAAGGCATGTCTGTGGTTTGTAATATATTGCCAATATACCATAGCTAAGCAATGTGTTTCGACACTCCACAATGAATTGTGAATATAAGCCATAATATCTTGACCATATACCACACACCCTTGTGCCATATTGGCAAAATACTCAACCATTTTTTTTTTGTTTATGTCTCCGTAGTGCAAGAACAGTAGAAGGAGTTAGGGTGGCTATAATAATGAATACATATACAGTGGGGAGAACAACTGTATACACTGCAGAATGATAATTAATTACTTAAAAATAATACAATGTGATTTTCTGGATTTTATTTTTTGATTCCGTCTCTCACAGTTGAAGTGTACCTATGATAAAAATTACAGACCTCTACATGCTTTGTAAGTAGAAAAACCTGCAAAATCGGCAGTGTATCAAATACTTGTTCTCCCCAATGTATAGGATTACATAAAGTGGGGGACTCCCCCACTTAATTAAACTTCAGTGATTTCAATCTGTCCAGTTAGGAAGCATAAGCAATTGTGAATCAATTTCACCTGTTTTGGTGCAACAGGTGCACTGGAAAGGCAACAGCAAGACAACCCTCAGAAAGGGAAAGGTTTTGCAGGTGGTGGCCACACATTAAGTGTAGCTGTGAGGAATTCTATGCATGTTGGAATTGCCTGTGATTTCATTTGTTTAATTGGATTTTTGGTGTGAGTCTGAATCCAGCACTCAATTGTACTGGACTGTTGGGGATTTTATATTCCATTTACTGTTTTTTCATTTTGTTCTCAACAGATTACACAATTTACTGTAATGATCCAAAAAGCTTCACGTCTTTTTAACAGCAGGTTCTGATCGCTGAGGTTCACTTGGAGTAACATACCTCTTTCATATGGCCACTTCTGTTTGGTCTTGTAAAAAATCTTGTAAAAAATGTCACACACTTGCCAAATATGGCTCCCGGTGGGCCCTGATGTAAAATGCGTGCGGTACGAGACGGTAAAGATGTCATTTGTTGATTGGCTTCAGCCATCTACATGCACTCCCCTCAACTCACCAGCTACGGTCAAGTCCAGCTCTCAGTTCTGCATTTAGTGGCCCAGCCTCGCTGATAACCATCATTTTGAGTCACTCGATCCCTGTTGACACAACCTCTCTACTCCAGATAAGAACTGTAATATGCCTCACTTTGCTTGCCTCCCAAATGACAACCTATTCCCTATGCAGGTGCTCCTCTGTCTTCAGGGCACAGCCGCCAGCCGGAAGCGCACTAAAACAAGGAGACCGGTTGCGGTTTGGGATGCGCTATCTGTCTGCTTCAGAAGTCTGGTCAAGGTTTTCATTAGCTGGGTCAGGGCTGGTGCTGAAGGGATCATTACAAGCTTAACTAACCTTTCAAAGACACAACAACATTAGTCTGTGTGTCGCCACACTTCTCCGGCTTAGGGCCTAAATGGGTGAAGATAGATAGCATTATAGTACAGTCCTATTTCCCCACCCAGGTCAGACCGGCTTGTTTAATCGTAAACAGTCAGCATAACCCCCCTGCCCCAACCTGAGTCCTGTGGTGGATATGACTAACAAGCTAACGGGGTGAAATGTGACACATCCTGTGTGATATAGGTGTGAGAAGCGTGTGTGGGCTAAACCTGCTCAGAGAAGATGCCCTCTAAGTAAGGAGGAGAAGGTTCATGGAAACATGGTCTTTAGCCCCCGCACTCAGGAACGTCATGAAGATGTGGCCCGGTCCTAATGACAGACCGCAAGGGCTTCCCCCGACCGCCCTGAAACTCGTACACTCAGCTGTTAAAGAACGCCACTGACTCTCTGCTAACAGTACAAAACGCACCGGCTGACCTAGGATGAGTCTGACCCTCATGATGCAGGATTCATACAGTGCTCTAGCTTTGGACATTGTTCATGGCCTCTGGTTGAAAGCGGTGCACTGTGTAGGATATAGGGCACGTTTTAGGACGGGGGCCCTAGGCAATATGCCACTTTAAAGTACGATTCTCTGAACAGATTCACTGGGTTTTCCTGAAGGGTCCGGCACATTTTGTAACATTGCAATGTAGTGGTTATATGATGCCGTGTGCCTGAAGGGGGCGGAGGCCGTCACCTGCCGACCATGAGTCTTTCTAACACCAGTCCTGATGTGGGGAACCCAGGTCACGGCCAGACAACGCAGGGCCCTCCTCCCCATGGATCCCTGCCTCGCCTGGCGCTGCCATAAGGCTGTTGCTCTCTTCCTCAAATCCTCTGTTTAGTAATGGCTGAATCCAATCTAAACATGGACATTCCTCTGCTGTTTCGGCAACTCTCTCGTTTGTCTGTTGTCATCCAGCTGATCCTACTCAATAAACAAACCAGAGGAAGTGGGTGAACTTTGAAAAAAAAAACATTCTGAGAGCCACAATTACCATCTGAAGGTTCTCGACAAAATGACCTGTTGTTATACGTTGAAGCTGGTCATTGTCAAAGTCTGACACCATACATCAGTGTCATTAGGGTTCAAAGGTCACAGCCCCGGGGGAGGGGGGGTTCAGTTTGCTCTCCCTGCAGGTCTGCTGTGAGCCAGTAACTCCCCAGCTGGCCTCCAGGGTGACCAATAGGGGAATGGGAGAACCACCAATCACTGTCACTGTTCAGGGACATAAACCAGAGGGGACCCGGGCCAAAGCACAGGCTTGTTCTGGGGATAAAAACACAGAACATTAACAGCCTTTGTGACGTTGCATCTGGTGGGACCAAAGAGTCTCATAAATGACACAAACGTATTTTACTCTGAGAGAGAATGGATGGAGCACTTCAAATCATCGTTCAAGGATTCCGCTATGAAGCAATGTCCCGTTCCATCACGCTGGTTCAGCTTGCAATGTCAGCATCATGGGTTCAGTTCCCTGGACCACCCACACGTGGAACTTATGCCTAAGCGAAAGTAGAGTTAAAGATGTCTGCTGAAAGGCAGTGATGCGTGTAATATAACTTCAACATTTTGTGCGTGCTAACCGGCTAAATACAGATCTTGGTCAGATGCGGCATACCTGCCTCTCTGTGAGAGGGCATATCTTTCATTGTGGAGAGATTAAGAGACAGAAACCACAGCGGATGTGAGGGTGAGGGGGGGAATCCCTTGGACCTTCGGAGGCTCGCTAAGTTGAGCAGAATCGGCAGATTCTGGGTGCTTTCAAAGAATGACCCCCAATAAAAGGGGGAGGAGGCAATCTGGAGCAGGTCCTCTAGTAGGGGGGTGGGACTAATGAAAACAAATCAGCGGAAGAGGTCAGGGGTCGGGGGGAGTTGAGATGAAGGCTTGAGGATCCCCTTCCTCTCCCCCAAGCACTCTCTCTCTCAACAACACACACACACACACACACACATCCACCACACCCACCTCTCCTACTCTGTTCCCCAGCCATGTGAGATTGATGAGTCCTTAGTGACACGGGCCCAAAGAGAGACCATTTCTTAGTATCAATTACCCGCGGAGGTCTCTAAGCCCCGAGGGTAGCTACCCAAGCAGTGGGGTATTTAAAGCCGCTCAAACCCTTCAGCGGCAGGCTGGCAAGATGTGTAACAGCCTGGGATGTTCTGCCGGTACCATTACCAGTGGTTCAGGGAAGGAGGGATTTTGATCAGCATTTGAACCCAGGTCTGAGCATGTGGCGCATGGCCCTGGATCTGCCCTCGTCCACCTGCTGGACCATGACGCCCTAATGGATGTGGTTGTGTCGAGCTTGGGGGCCGGGGGACAAAAGGCCCTGGATACAGTCCACATCAAAGGCGGGGAAAGCCACTAGTGTCCAAGACAACTAGAGCCTTCACTACACCCTGAGTACTTCAATGCCTGGTGTTGGGGGGGACAAGGAGTGTCAAAGGCTTGAAGCTGGACAAGGAAAGTCTACATTAAATGTATGTAAAGTTGCTGACAACAATGGTTATGATGCATGATAACAGAGCTACTGATTTATAATGATACTTAATAGCCACTAGATCTCTGGTTGAGTTGCATGCATCTACAGTGGCTATGGTCGGGATCTTGTATTTTGCTGGGCTGTGTAACAGGGATGCTCTGAGATCTTCATCACTCAGTGGCGGTCACAAACTTTTTAGCTATAAATAAAACAAGGATGCCCCCTAGTGGAAAGATTAAATACAACCGCATCTGGATTGGGAACGTTCAATTTGGGGCCTCTACAGTCGTGGACAAGTTTTGAGAATGACACACATAGGAATTTTCTGCCTGTTCTTATGATGGCTATTTGCATATACTCCAGAATATCATGAAGAGTGATCAGAAGATGATCAGATTGCAATTAATTGGCAAGTCCCTCTTTGCCATTAAAATGTACTTAATTCCAAAAGAAAATGTTCACTGCATTTCAGCCCTGCCACAAGAGGACCAGCTGACATCATGACAGTGATCCTCTCGTTAACACAGATGGGAGTGTCATGCAGTGTCTCGTTAACACATCCCTCTGTCATGCGGATTGAGTTAGAATAACAGATTGGAAGCTTTTAAAGGAGGGTGGGGCTTAACATCCTTGTTATTATGTGTTAACCATGGTTACCTGCATGTGCAGTCATCATTGCTATTCACAAAAAGGGTTTTACAGGCAAAGATATTGCTGCTAGTAAGATTGCACCTAAATCTAAAATGTTTTGGGTCATCAAGCACTTTGAGGAGAGAGGTTCAATTGTTGTGAAGAAGGCTTCAGGGTTCCAAAGAAAGTCCAGCAAGTGCCGGGACGTCTCCTGAAGTTGATTCAGATGTGGGATCGGGGCACCACCAGTGCAGAGCCCAGGAATGGCAGCAGGCTGGTGTGAGTGCATCTGCACACAGTGAGGCGAAGACTTTTGGAGGATTGCCTGGTGTCAAGAAGGGCAGCAAAGAAGCCACTTCTCTATCTCATTGACATTCTGACTATGCTAGAATGGGCTGCCATCAGTCAGGATGTGGCCCAGAACTTAATTGACCGTCTGCCAGGGCGGATTGCAGAAGTCTTGAAAAAGATGGGTCAACACTGCAAATATTGACTCTTTGCATAAACCTAATGTAATTGTCCATTAAAGCCTTTAACACTTATGAAATGCTTGTTATTTTCCTTCAGTATACCAAAGTAACATCTGACAAAAAGATCTAAAAACACTGTGGCAGCAGACTTTGTGAAAATAAATGTTTGTGTCATTCTCAAAACTTTTGGCCACAACTGTACTTGTCATGTAACAATATCGTTCTCATCTTAGCAGTTAAACATGGAGGGGGCATTTAAATGTAGTTTTTGGAGACATGTATCCAACTTCTGCTTTTTCCAGCTGTGATCCTTGATGATTGTCTGCCGCTCCAACTATCCTTCTCACTGTTTTTTGGGGCAAGAAACAAGCCCTCCCTGAAGGCAGGTCCATCACAGCTCCAGACATGGAGATGGGAATCTAAATTTTCAGGCGGGTAGCAATTGTTTTGTAGCCAGGGTCTGATTTGTGTAATTAAACAACCTTTTACTTAATTCCATTTGTATGTCTTCTGGCTTTTCTCGTGTTGATGGAGGACTAAAAGGAGCTCATGTTTGTATCCAATGAAATAGGATGTCATGGATGATCACTTATGAGTTCCCAAAGACTCAGATGATCTTTAAAAAGAAAAATATTGGGAATGCATTATGTTAAATAACACAATTATTTCTTAATGACAAGCATTTTTGCATGAATTTTGTATCTATTACAGATTAAATTCATTCGATTTTTGAGTGTAAGATCAAATCAAGATAAACCACAATTATTTTTAACATTATCTTAACATAATCTTATTAAGCCACATATTTTATGTAATACTTTTCAAATGCCTGACCTATAACTATAAAAGTACGTGTTACATTAAAAAGTTCAAATCATTATCACATGTGCTGGAATAAAATCACATCCTGAATTTGTTTACACATCAAAATGACAATAATTCCCCACATATAATACACTAAGACAATCACTTGCGGGAATATGTGAGAACAGTTTTTTTAAGTAATTCTTCAGACTTCATTAAACTAATCATACATGTCATGGCCAAACCCAGGGATCAGAGCAGAGGGGCTCTTACCTCTTACCAGGGAGCAGAGGGGCTCTTACCTCTCACCAGGGATCAGAGCAGAGGGGCTCTTACCCCTCCCCAGGGAGCAGAGGGGCTCTTACCTCTCACCAGGGAGCAGAGGGGCTCTTACCTCTCACCAGGGAGCAGAGCAGATGGGCTCTTACCCCTCCCCAGGGAGCAGAGGGGCTCTTACCCCTCCCCAGGGATCAGAGCAGAGGGGCTCTTACCTCTCCCCAGGGAGCAGAGCAGAGGGGCTCTTATCCCTCCCCAGGGATCAGAGCAGAGGGGCTCTTACCTCTCCCCAGGGAACAGAGGGGCTCTTACCCCTCCCCAGGGAGCAGAGGGGATCTTACCCCTCCCCGGTGAGCAGAGGGGATCTTACCTCTCACCAGGGAGCAGAGGGGCTCTTACCTCTCCCCTGGGATCAGAGCAGAGGGGCACTTACCTCTCCCAGCAATTCCATGTTTTGGATCTTCTCCAGAGCAAGCACACCCGATTCTACGTGCAAGCTAATTATCAAACCATGGTTAGATGAAGAAAATGCACACACTATAAAACACACACACAGTTTTCTACCACTTAACCTAACCATTAATGTAACCTTAACCTCAATAACCTAATGTCTATACCTAACTTAACCTAGCTAGCCTCAACCTCAAAGACACACTCAAAAAAGCTTGAGTGATTCAGAGATAGATGGACAGAGATGTAAACAGAAAGAGAGAGACAGAGAAAGAAATTCCAGAAAAAGAATCACCCAGACCAAATGGGATTATTAAAAATGTAGAGTTTAATATATATATTTATTTCTTGACATTCTGATAAGGATTGCAGTAGGCTTCAAGGTACACACTGACTGTGTTCCACTCTATATACTAAGCAGAGGAGGAGGATGGGGCGGAGCTTAGCAGCGTGGAAAGGGGAGTGGTGTTGTTGGAGGGGCGTGGCTGTGGTCTTGCTGAGCAGGAGGGACAGCGGGTTTGTTTCTACACTGGTTGAAAAAGCAGTAGAGAGGAAGCAATACATCCATTAGGCAACAACTTCATCTTGGGGGAAGACGTCTACTGATACAGAATACAGGTCCACGTACAGCTTTCCCAACCCCCAAATTATAACTATTAGTGAGGTGTAAAAAAAACACTGATCCTAGAATAATGTCTAGGGGCAACTTGACACAACCGTGTATCCAGTGACAGCCGTTGACCCCTTGACCCTGCTCTTCATTATGACCTCATCATTATCACGATTCAAACATCCATTTCCAGGTTTCATTCATAATAAAGCGTTGCGTTTCCCGGGGTGCCTCATCACACTGCTCATAACTACTTCCATATAAAGACAGTGATTGACACAAATCATGGATCATCAAGAGACTACCTAAATGCATGCATGACATTGTCACAGAATTCCCCTATACCTTCTGTTAAAAATAAACAAAACAAATGTAATCAAGTTCGACTTAAACAAACAGGGTGAAAAATACATGAGTTTGGAGTGGGTTGGTGAAACATTTCGGTTTACTTTATGTGTACTTTTTATCTAGACTCAAGAACATCTCGCTTTTCATGATTTTTATGTTAATGTTAACATAAACTTATTGTTAATTATATTGTTGGGGGAGAGGTGTAGTATGTTTATTCGTTTGAGCGTAACAGTACATGATTCACTTCAATGACTCGGTTGCATTTAAGTTTTGACTCAGTTATAGTTTAGTTTAGGACTGTCATGATTCAGTTATGATTCAATTATGATTTAACTATGAGTCAGACATTTATAAACACTGTTATGTAAATACCCCAACAGCCTGTTCATTTTCAACACAAGCATTCATTCACAATGCCAGCAGTTGATTGTCTTAATATTGCGTCTGCTCACTGAAAAACCTAGCCTGGTGACAGATCTGTTTCTTTTACAGGTATTGCAAAAAAACGGAGCAGTACTCAGGCAACACAAACACAGACAGTGAACCATTTAGAGCAGTGGTTCCCAAACGTTTTCAGGTACTGTGCCACCAACCTAATTATGTTCAACTCAGAATACCCCAGAGGTACCCTGTTATGCTAATTTTAACAACAAGCCTGTGTTCTCTTGAGGGTTCTCAAGTGCCCCCTGTTGATTGAGCAGGTACTGCAAGTGGTCCCAGTACCCTTGCTTGGGAACCACTGCTGTAGAGCACACAGTACAATTCTCCAGCTATAACTTCAATACATGAGCAACCAATGGAATGGCACTTCAAAACTGTCAGACTGCATAATCGCCACAACCAATATAAGATTCCCAACATCTTCATGAACATGGCACTTCATCAACACACACACTGATTTGTATCATAAGGTATGTATGTGTATATATATGTATATATATATGGAAAATAATTAATCTAGAAATAATGTTCCTGTTGTAGACCAGTAATAAAAAATAAATAAACAGAGAAAAGAAAGATTGCTGTAGAGTATAAATAATGGCTCTTAGAAGTTAAATGTGGGGGGGGGGGGCGTTGTGGTGATAGTTGTACATGACTGTTCCAAGACAGAATCATGTGCTTAAAAAGTTCATACCAGTTCTGCATTACCACACTAGAACTATTTTAGCTCCCCATGAACATAACTTGGGGAATGTTTTGATAATGCCATAATAATTAACATTTCAACAGTAGGTATTATTCCTTAAATATATGACTCTGGTCTCAAATCTGTTTGACTGCTATTTTGGCAAGACAGCGCAAGCACATTTAAGGATCCAGGCTAAAGTGGCGTTGGTCTATGTGTCAGGATGTAAAGAAAACGGCATAATTGCACTTTGATTGACAAAATGGATGTCTTTCGATGTCACCTGGTTGTGATAAGAAAGCCTGGCATTACAGCAGCACCACTAGAATGAGCCAATCAAATAGTCTGCCTGCGAGTGGAGTACCAGCTGTTTTGCGCTTGGCCTGTTCTTTCACATTTTCCAATGTAAGGCGCGCGGCATGTCAAACGTAACTGTAAATCGTCGTCTTTAACGCGGCTTGTCGTTTCCATTCGTCTTCTTAATCATTAAACGAAAATCTCCTGCTTTCGACTGTTCATGAGAAAGTAAAACATTTCCGCTCCATAACAATAATTGACTGTCAATCTATAATTAAATCACGTTTATGATGGTTCACGTAACTAAGCTTTGACGTTTTTGAGCAAGTAGGGCCGTTTTAATTGAAATCTTAACCTCACTGGAAAGAATACCATCACAGAAACAGTGTTGTAATTACCACTGATACCACGTATCATCACGGCTTTCTGCAGTGGTAAGAATCGTGTTGCAGAGGACAAAAATAAACATCACGTTAGTTATCTTATCGTTTTCCTACACATGATAAATATATTGGCACAAATAGCTATATGTATAATTTCGATTTGCCTTTACATTGAGTTGTACCTCTTCGATTTATACACATATTTATGTACAGTTGTTTGTATGTACACTACACTGTCAAATATCACAGAGCCTGAAACACTTGAGATGAAGATAATGAGAGACAAGCAGTCAAGAGCCTGAAGCTAGCAGTGCATTTAATGGAGATAAAACCCATAACCATCTGGATGAATCCTAATATCAGAAGGGAATAAGCAAAACAACTGAATCCTCCAACCAAACCATGGAACTTCAGTAAAGGTCACTGACATTTCCAATGTCTATTGGGGACTTTTGTGAACCGACTGGTGGTTTTAAGAAAAACTGTGTTAGAGGAACATGTTTGGTCCTTAGTGAACATAATAGAGCCTTTCAGATAAGATGCCTCAAACTGTATTGCACTGGCTCTGATATGTTCCATCCACATCCTGTCCAGAACGGTTCTAGAAGGCGTGGTCAGTGTGTAACCCGACCAGGGAAGTACAGCGTGGTTCTGTTCAGCTTAGAAGTCCGAAAAATAAATATCAGTCATTAGCGTCTGTAACTACATTAATGATCTTCATTTCATGAATTTGAATTAACTTAGTAGCTCTTTTTAGAAATCTTCATTTTAGGAACTTGATTTTACTTAGTAGCTCTAATGTGCATCGTTATTCTCTAAAGATAAAATGTCATAGTAAAATCTTTTTTTTTTTTTTATAATACAATCGATAAAAATAACGTTCTACTATGGTGCAGGTAAAAATATGTGCATGAAATAATTTTTAACCCTGTACAAATAAATTAGAAAGTGACAAATGTACTTCTTAATCTATTCTACGTATGTATCTTATCTGTGTACGCATAAATGTTTTTAGACTTACAGGGGGAGAGGTGAGAATAGGATCTCGTTTAGAGGAATGAAGTGACACAGAATCCAGGTTGGTATCAATTCAATATCCATTCAGTACAAACAGGAAGTAAACAGACACATTCTTCCTAATTTGACCAGAATTGACATGGAATCAACTCAACCCGAACCTGCTCGGAATTATGCCAATGCAATTACTAAGGGGTTAGTTCTACATCATATCCCGCATGCGTCCATAATCTCTGTTCCTTATCGTCTACAAAGTATGCAGAGAACTAGGAATACGTATCATATTACCCTGTAAGGAATACAGTACAAACTGGTTCACTGTGTGACCCTGAGGACCAACTTCACCCAAACGTCTATGGAACCAGTTAGGTTACGGATATGGGTTTACCTCCTTCGTGTTCAGGCCAAGCTGTCTGGGAGTATGTACTAAGCAAATATTGCAATTTCGTTGCAGGCTTTTTATATAAGGCAAAAACAAGAACTCAAAAGTCACATAAAAAAGCACTGTTTCAAATAGAACACAAATAGATAAACCACTGTAGCAGCCAAAAAGCAACCGAAACAAACTAGAATACTGCAGGTGGCATTAAGGCTCCTTTGCGTCCGTCCATATTCCATAAGTCTTCCCTCCAAAGGCAGCAGTTCCTCCTATATATGGCATTTGGCGCGGCATTGTTTACTAGTCACGTGAAGTTTGCGATACTATTTGCGTATTTCTAAGAGATGAGTTTCGCTGGCAGCCAGTAGGTAGCAGAACGCGAGGCTCGGGATTCAGATCTGACGTTCCGTGTCAAACGTCGGGTGAAGAAAAAGAAAAGCCTCGTTGAGTCTTGGGGGGGACGGTCATACATGGCACGGTGTGAGCGAGCTTGCCGCTAACGACGTCACGGGGCTACGTCAGGGGGGGCGACGTCATAAGGTGGTGTCCGGGGGTTCGTCCGCCTCAGGCACAGCATAGGGGTGGTGGTCGGGGCGATCGTCCCCGCCTACAGGAGGAGGAGAACGAGCCCTGGCCCTGTAGCGCCTGCAGGGGGCGACACCGCTGAACTCGTCGATGAGGCTGTCCAGGTTCACGTTGATGGAGGGGATTTCGTAATTGAAGTAATCTAATGATGGCATGGTCGGCAAGTTGGCGGGTACAGTCGGCATGGCGACGGGGGTGGGAGTCGGCCGTTGCGGTGTGGCGAAGGTGATGGGCGGAGGTTGAGAAAAACATGATTGGGGGTGGGACGGACGATGAGGAGGACGCATGACGGGGAGCCGTATGATAATGTGTGATAATGGTGGTGTCGATGAAGTGACAGAAAGGAAGGAAGCAGAAAGCAAATTAATCGTTCTTTCTTTCGTTGCCAGTGAGAGAAAAAAACAAACCAACAGTTGTTTCTTTGTTTGAAGGGAGCAGCCGCTAAGTATGTCATGTGGGCGCCTGGCACATTCTACCCAGGGACGGGCGGGCCAACCGCTGCCAGCACCGTGACGGATCAGAGGGAGGACGGCCTGATGTCACAGGAACGTTGTGCCTTTGCCCAGGAACGAAATAGGGAACCCAACTTTTCGGTGAGGCACATCAACAAGGGCTCGGAATGATCACGCGGTGACATAGGACGTTCAACACACTGACGACGAATGACGGGAATACCGAACAAGGGCGACAGGATGTGCGTGAACTGACACCGCGGAGAACAGGCCGCGCACACAAGTGAGCTTGCGTCAACAATGACGGGAACCATTTCTGTGAGTGTGCCGTGAACGGCGCCCTCATTCCTTATGCCGTGCGCTGCTTTAAGAGCCACGTATAGGGAACAGGGTCCCATTCGGGACACAATCCAGATCTCGACTTAATTTGCTGCGGTATAGCTAGGCGGCGACCATAGCCAGGGAAGGATGACTGTCGTCCACTGTGTGAGAATGAGATGGAGCAATAGGCCATGTCGTCTGACGAGCGCAGCACAGGGTTTAGCTAAGCCATGGGTTCTGTTCTGAAGCGATGGATCTGCGATGGGTGCTAACTCAGGGTGGGTTACCTGTGGCCAGCCCTCCAGCCCCCGACACGTGCCTGGAGCAGGGGGGTCAGAAGACGGGTCTGGTTGGGTAGGTGTTCAGCATGGACCTTTGAAGGATAGCGACGGGCGTCTGCAATGGTGAGCGCTGCGGGGCGCCGTGGTGCACTCTGGGAAGTCCGTAAGCCGTGCATACAAAGGTTATGAACGACAGCACGCGCCGCCTAGGGTGCAGCAACGACGGCAGTAGACTGGCAGAACGCCGCTGACGTTGCTAACGCCGTGACAACGACACGGTGGACGGGGCTAGCTAGCGTTAGCATGGATAGCCGCCTAGCTGGCTGGCGAGCTAACAGCTACAGTATGTACTCGGACGTTGTCCAGGGTATACAGACAACAGGAGAACCCAGAGGCAACCACAGCACCAGGCGGGGAGGAGCGGTGACAGATGGAGCGCGGTACGGTAACGTTACTGGCGGGCGGGGTCGGCTCTCGGTCCGGCTTACCCTAAAAGTCCCCCTCACACTTAGCCCACACCACACTGACTCCCCTGGCCTCACACGGCTGCAAGGTACACAACACGGTAGCAGATAGAGCAGGGGAACAAAAGAGTCATGAATAGAACACAGGGACACAGAGAGAATGACTGCTGCTCACACTGACTGACAGAGAAGGACCGAGGACCTCATAGAATAATAGCACTAGACATCTGTGGAACACCTCAGGTTGTATCACGACGAGCCGCTGTAGCCCAGTGACCTCCACTTCAATAAGCCTAGGCTGGTAGCAGGCAGTCAGTTTCTGCTTTTTGGCCAAATCCTCAAGGGATTGTTTGACAATGAGTCATTGAGCTGGCATACGCTGAAACCGGTCTGTGACCAACCTAGAATAAGCTGTTCGTCCTGAGAGATTGGACAGGTTGTCGTGAAAGCTTTGAATTAGAATGACTAGAACGGACAATCCCTCACCGATCCAACATTGGCGTTCAACAACAGGGGGGAAAGATTGACTGACGTTTTGAGTCTGCCCATGAGTCTACTGGATACACTGCAGTGTTCTGAGTGAGGTCATGTCTATTCTAGTCATTTCATTTCTATGCTTTGGTCCTACTTACTAGCTTTGCCGTATGAAGGTCAGACGTGAGTTACACTGATAAACAGCACAGGGTGAGTCTAATGGAAACGTCAGTTCAAGCAGGAGATTGCTTATGCTTCCCTGATATTTCCTCTCAATACCCAGAAACATCAGCACATAACACAAGTGATAAATACATTCTGCAGTGCTCTCTCTTCCATGGGCAACGAAATCCTAACACAACGCGTCTAATGTTCTCAGAACACTGAGTCTGTCTGACAGTCCGTCTAAATAAAGGCAACGTCTAATCAATACAATATTTCACAGCAGCGACATAATCCCCCTGGTGATTCCGCTAGACCTGTCCACCGTCTCCATTGGACAGAGCCACCGCCAGTCTGAGGGCGGGACGCTGCGGCGGCGGAGGATTGGGTGTCGGCGTCGCGGCCACGTCATCAGCACGCTCATGTTTACCTGTGGACATGCTCTCCCCGGGCGACAGTCCGTCCAGAATGCCCTGCTCCAGGGGCCCGGGGCCGACGGGGGTGGCCCCCGGCGCGGGGACGACGGGCGGCTGAGGTGGGGGCAGACTGGGCCTCTGGCGAGGCTTGGGCCCGGGCCGGGACTTGCCCAGCGTGCCGGTCAGCGAGGGCGGCGAGGAGAGGGAGCCGAGAGACCCCAGGGAGCCGCCGAGAGGCGTCTGGCCCTGACCCTGCAGAGGACAGGCCAGTCCATAGGGGGACGGGGTGCTGGGAGGGGTGGGGGACAGGCTGACCGGAGACGGCTGACCCGTGGACTGGTCCGACATCCCGCCAGAGCCACCCGACGGGCCGTATCCGGCCGGGACCTTCGGGGGGACCGGGGCTAACTTCTTGGAGCCTGAAAAGGGAGCGGGAGTTACAGCTTTACGTCGTGATAAGCGGTGAATAGCCTCAGACCCGTGAAACAGGTTCAGGGGGCGAAACTGGAAAACGCAATCCGGATCCTCCCGGGAAACATAACAAAACCCGATTCCTTCATAAGCGTTGTTCCCACTGGTGGGGTCGGGGGCGCTGACCTTTGCGGAGCGTGTGCGGGCTGTGTTCCGTGGAGTGGGGCGATTGGCTGCTGCTCAGCTGGCCAACACCAGGAGGTACAACCGGAGTGGCCACCTGCACCGCCTTGTGGCCAATCACAGGGGAACTCTCTTTGCTCTTCAGTGTGCTGGCAGGAGAAAGGACGTTACAGCACTCGGATGCATCCGATTTACCGACCACTTACAGACACATGTCAAACCACACAGCAGTACCATCTGCACATTGCTATCTGCTATTGGTTCGGTTTTAACTTCATTTAAACACGGCAGACCGAGGTCTCATTCGCATGGGAGCCGTTCATTAATCGTCATCAACATCATCATCTTCGTTGTCAGTAGTCTGCTTTCAACTAAAAGAGTAAGTGTATATTCGCTTCAACTCGATCTGATCCTGGCTAACACAGAGGACTGATGTTTCTGGCTAGAGGTAATAATAGCTCCTATTATATCAAACCGAGAACCCACAAAGTGGATTCACTTAAAGCAGGACGGATGTTCTAACTATATCCATGTAAAATATCAAACTCACAGTTCAGACACTCAAAACTAACTTCGTGAGAACTACAAAAACATACTTGAGCCGATATTCCATGTATTGAATCATATAATATACAGACGCAAAGCTAAATGAATTCTCTTTATCAATGCACGCACCCCCCCCAAAAAAAAAAAAAAAAATCAAGGTTATAAATTTGGCATTGTTCACCCTGAAGCAATTCGGTTAACACCCCACTTAAGTTTCTCTCACTTGATATATCGACATGGATCTGTGTCCCAAATTACACTGTGGCACTACTTATGGAAGGTGCCTTGGGAATCTTTTCTTCGAAAGGGAGTAGAGTGCCATTTGGGATATTGTCAGAGATATGTTTGGTATAGCAGCTCCTGCTGCCTCTCCAGCCTGCTGGTGTTCAATCTGAACACCGGTGTCACCAGAGAAACTGACAGAAATAGGAGGCGATTTCATTCCAACAGTCACAGCTGAGAGCCTAGAAATAGTATCAGTTGCCAAATAATCCTTTAGAAAAGAGTCGTTTTATGTTGATTTGCGATGAGGGTTGGTTGGCATGAAGAGAAACATTGGAAGGGAGAAGTATTATTCAATTTCGACAGAGTCAGTTCTAGCTGAAAGCCCTGAAATTGTATCTACAGTATTAATATTTCCTACTGTAGTTAGTTGGACAGCACATGATCTCCTCTGCTACCTGTGTGGTCAGTATGTTTAGTGTCTGTAAGGAATCCATTTTATCTTCTGCCGGTAGAACAGTTTACTACAGGATGACGCTGAACTCCCCAAACCCTGAACATCGGCTGGTGACTGAGGATCACAAGGGATGAAACTTCAGCCAGACTCTGGTCTTTTCCTTCCCCAGAAACACGCCCAGAGCTTCGTACAGACACGACAGAGGAAATCATCAGCTCCCAGTGTCCTGGCTGAATACCAAGTCCCATGACGGCCACCTAATCATCCTCCTGGTTCGTAACTGACACGTGTCCCTCCTCACGGCTGATGTGGTGTGGGGGTTCTGGTTTGTATTGGCTGCTACATGACCAGAAAAGTGCTACAGATATACCTGAATTAATTTAAAAGTATATATAAAAGAAAAAAAGATTTGCCCTACATTTGACCCTGTCGTTGAGAGATTTTGCTGTCCTGATAACATTCAGTGTCGAAACATGCCCAAGAAAATGAAAAACAGAAAATGCTTTAAAGCACCATAAATACATACCCACGTGGTTTTTTGATACCCATGTTCTGTGCAGCTCTAATAACTATTGATTTTTCCATTCTACGCCCGGCTGTACTGCACTGTACTGAAAAAGACAGTAACATCCCCAGTTGCTAGGCAACCCCCGGAAGAGACAACCCACGGCAACGGGACTGTTACAGAATCTGAGATACGGGATTGGAGAACAGCGAAATGAAAATATAAAAAGGAATATGAGCCGTCAAGACGAAGGACGTGGACGGGCTCAAGTGGATGAACCGCTAAGCCTCCCCCCCTCTCCCGGCCATCTTGGACGTGCCCACTCGGTAAGTGTGTCCCCCAGCGGGCGGCCGGCCGGCAGTACAGTAGGCAGGTGCGGAGGAGCGGGAGGCCACGGCGCTCTGTGTTTACCTGGTCAGCCTGGGGAGTCCTCTCTCTCTGGTGCAGCCACAGGCGGCCCACGGCGGGGGGGCGGAGCTGAGAAGGCTGGGGGGGTTGCCCGCGGACGGGTCATGGCGGGCCAGAGCCGGCGGGGCTTTCGCGTAGAGGGGCGAGGCGCAGCCCGCGTCGGGGGGCGGGGGGCCGTGCGGGAGGGCGTGGGGGGCCTGCTTGGGGGGGAAGTGCAGACAGCTGGGCTTGGGGTTGGAGTTGATGTCGAGCGAGGAGGACGAGGAGGAGGAGGAGGAGGTGGGGGGCGGCAGCGGCGGGGTGAAGCCAGACCAGCGCAGCGGCGGAGGGGGGGAGCCGGGGGGCTGGGACTCCGGGCCCGGGGCGACCGGCCGGGCACAGGGCGGGACTTTGGGGTGCGGGTAAAAGTGGTGGGGCACGGAGTGGCACAATGAGGTGGGGTAGGGAGGGGGGGGGCGCTCCTCCCCTGGCCCGGGGGGCAAGTAGACGTGGGAGGAGTCCGGGCGATTGGGCGACACGTCGTCTGAGCTGTAGATATATAAAGAATAGAACAGCACAAAGAAGAAACAGCGCTAGAGGTTTTACAGAGGGAGGTTGAGCGGAGTCGTGGTTGAGGTGGGGTGTTATCTGGGAGTGATTACTCAGGAGTTTTTGTAATCCCGGGGCAAAGAATGCAATAAATAAAACAAATCTACATTTCTTTTGTGAAGCGGGTGAAAGCAGGTGAGCAGTGGTTAGTGAACCGACTACGTGGAGTGCCGGAAGCGCTGGTGGAAGAATAAACAGGGGGAACAGAAGCCAAGCAGAAGCAGCCTCAGATCCCACAGGAAAGGGACCCATGGAGCTGGCAGCCAGGGGACCTCCATCCGTAACCAGCGTGTGTCTTCACACTGCGAGAGGTTGGTCAAGGTGAAGTAATTCAGCTTTGAGGACCTAAAACTCGGTTTGCTTTGACCTTTCCCATATAGGTTGGGCTAACATTTGCCTTTATGTTTGACAGTTCAGACATTTTCAGAAAGCCTCTCGGGGCACTGATAATGATGTTCATTATTATCACATATATACAATTATTTCGACTTTTGCAGAAATCCTTCATTGATGTGAATGGAAGAGTTGAGCAGAGAAAATCTACCTACCGATGTAGGAGCAGAATTTTAGACTGTTTGTTTAAACGTCCCAGATTGACCCTGCTGTAACAATTTGTTTTATTAAGTTCATTTTGTAGGGATTAGTACTGCTTTTGTAAAGGAGAATCAAATCAGTCAGGGTGATCAAATATAAGTCCTACATATGAATTTATAGTTCCCTCAGCCAGCCCAGGGCAGTGTGAGACAGGATATTGGCTCGAAGAGTTGCAAAAATAAACCAATCACAAGCCAGATCCAAGCACATCAGATAAACAGTTTTCTGCCTCACAGAAGCAACATGTCATGATTAAGCAACCATTACTAAAAGTGCCATCTGGGATTTAAAAGAGTTGTTTCAATCCCAGATTGGTCCTTTAATGAGAAGTTCACCGCGAAGGCTTGTATTCATAACTGGTTTCCTGAAGAAGCCCGAGAGACGGAGTGTGTCGGCGGAATACCGTGAGAGCAAAGGTCAGCCCAAGCCACACCATGACCACGGCATCATGTTACATAACAACACGCCGTCACACTGGACGGAATTCACGTGACGCCATCTACATCAGAGAGCACGTGGCGTCGGTAGAGTCTACAACGCTGTACACGCATTTAAAACGAACAACGTAGCGAAGGAGATTGGCCAAACAGGATGAAACCAGAAATGATAACCGAGATGGGAGAGGAAACTGAGACACATAGATGACAACGCCCCCCCCCCCCCAAAAAAAAATACTCAACAACAGATCAAACACTTGAAGACGAGCAGGTGAAGATGATGATGGCGATGACGAAGAGACGAGTAAAGAAAGTGGTGGCGGTGGAGGACTTACCCCACCCGGTCTCGTTCCCCTGGTGGAGGAGTGGGCGAAGGGGAGGTTGCCAGCTCGCCGGGCTGCTCCAGGATGAGGGTGTGGTCGGCAGGAGAGCCAGGGCCCTGGACACTGGGTGGGGTGGACGAGGCCTTGCGGGCCAGAGTGGACGAACCCTTCCGGGACACCCAGTTCGTGTCCATCACCCGGACACCCATACTAAGGGAGAGCAACGAGACGGTCAAACCACAGACGAACGAAAGTACAGCCTGGAGGGTTGGAGAGGAGCAGAAAACCACATGTGATGAGATCAAACATGTACTGTACCTTTGAATTTTCCTTATGCTGCTTTGACGGGGCAGAAGACAAAGGACAAGTCAGAGAAACATTCTGAGTT
>JACXGK010007166.1:12196-26282 GCA_016801125.1 Novumbra hubbsi | reverse complement strand
CCCCAAATTTCCTATTTTTTTACACTCATGGTGTGTCTCTACCCCTTGTCCCTCAGCTTCTCTGTTGGCACAGTGGTCAAGGCACAGGACTCATGATTCGTCGTCGGCGGATCAAAACTCGGGTCCGCCAAATGACTTAACAGTTGTCACGATGAAGAGCAAGCTGCTATACAATACAAAATGGCCGGATTCATAATTCGACTTTCCAAAATGCCCAACTTATTTCCTTTTATTGCACGTCCCATTCATTTCATTCACAGTGTCCACATCCACCGAAATTCCCAGCCTTCCTAATGGTGCAGGGGATAGGGCTTGTGAGCGTATGGTACCCGGTTTCAATCCCCGTATGGGTCAAATGTTGTTTAGTTGCATCTTGTCCAATTTTCACTTAGGAAAATACAAAACAACACCAAATGGCCGGAATAATAATTTAACCATCCAAAAATGCCAAACTTATTTCCGTTTATTGCACGTCCCATTAATTTCATTCACAGTGTCCACATCCACAGAGATACCCGTCCGTCCCAATGGTCCAGGGGATAGGGCTGTGGCTTGTGAGCGTATGGTACCCGGTTCGAATCCCATAAGACTCATGATTCGTCGTTGGCGGATCACAACTCGGGTCCGCCAAATGACTTATCAGTTGTCACGATAAAGAGCCATCTGCTATACAATACAAAATGCCTGGATTCATAATTCGACTTTCCAAAATGCCGAAATTATTATTAATAATTTAACCATCCAAAAAGGCTGAATTATTAACTTTCATTGCAAGTCCCATTCAGTTCATTCACAGTGTCCACATCCACAGTGTTTCCCGGCAGTCCCGATGGTACAGGGGATAGGGCTGGGGCTTGTGAACTGGTGGTACCTGGTTTGAATCCCTGAATGGGTGAAATGTTGTTTAGTTGCATCTTGTCCAATTTTCACTTAGGAAAATACTAAACAATACCAAATGGCCAGAATAATAATTTAAATATCCAAAAAGGCTGAATTATTAACTTGCATTGCAAGTCCCATTCAGTTCATTCACAGTGTCCACATCCACAGTGTTTCCCAGCCGTCCCAATGGTACAGTGGATAGGGCTGGGCCTTGTGAGCTGGTGGTACCTGGTTCGATTCCCAATGTCGGCCGAATGGGTCGACTGTTCGAAAAGCACGTTCGAAACGAGGCCTGGCATGGTTGTCTAGGGTTGTCCACGGTTGGTTGGTTCGAATCCCCGTATAGGTCAAATGTTCAAAAAGAGCGTTCGAGACAAGGGCTGGCATGGTTGTCCACGGTTGGTTGGTTCGAATCCCCGTATGGGTCAAATGTTCAAAAAGTGCGTTCAAAACGAGGGTTGGCACAGATATTTGTCACCATTTGTCACCAGTTTACGGAGAAACCGCCATTGCTGCTTGCAGCTATATTTTTCTACGAGACTGTGGTACCAGTTTTTGCCATGTAATTCTAGGCTGATCCCTCACCTTCCTCATGATCATTGATGCCCCACGAGGTGAGATCTTGCATGGGGCCCCAGACCGAGGGTGATTGACCGCCATCTTGAACTTCTTCCATTTTCTAATTTCTACAGGTAACGAGTTAATACAGATAATGAGTGGAGAATAGGAGGGCTTCTTAAAGACAAACTAACAGGTCTGTGAGAGCCGGAATTCTTACTGGTTGGTAGGTGATCAAATACTTATGTCTTGCAATAAAATGCAAATTAATTACTTAAAAATCATACAATGTGATTTTCTGGAATTTTGGGTTTTGTGAGCAGGTCGATTTAATTGTGAAATTGAAGACAGACATTGGCCATAGATCGACAGTAGGGTGAATGCGCAAGACAATCTCCTTGACATCACCGGTTCAGTGGCCAAAGTCATTTTATGTATAGCAGAAAACTGGGTATAAAACCAAAGCCTGCCGGCGTCTTTACACATTGTAGTTACTGCAATCATTACACCCGTATGTTTGCGTATTTTTGTGTGTTTTTGTTAATGCTGTATGTTAGTTTTATTACACAAAACAACAAAATATAGGTTTACAAGTTTTAATTTCTATACCATTGGATAACAAAAATTACAATATTGCCTCCCAAATATTTTGTATAACAATACCAAAAACACAGAATGTAAGAGAATAATATAAGTAGAAAAAGTAACCAATCAAACCAAAACAGGATAGAGTTACCCTCTATGTATCCCCTTAAAAAGGGTAACATTTCATGAGTTTAATTGTTTTTTCCATAGAGATCTGAAATAAAAATACTAAAATATGATTCACACATATTGCTGGTTGGAATGTCTTCCATCCATACTCTGAGCTCTGAAAGACTCGTCGTAGGCTGGTCTGGATCTGGTGTCAGCTTTGTACACCGTTGTGTGGTGGGACGCAGCTTTGTAGGCCAACCCATAACTGAGAAAAAGAAAACTATAGTTATAATTAATATACACAGATGTGGTCAAATGTGTTGCTATTCTTACAGCTCATCAAAAATAGGGCTTCATCAGTCCACAAAAGTTATGAAATTAGGTGTACACTTTTGAAATTGAAAGGCATTTATATTTGCATGCCTTTAGTATGTCATAGAATAAAGCAAAGGAGCTGTAAAAACAAATATGATTTGTTGCTTATTCTACAAAGATATTCTAAAATGGCCTGGAAACATTTGTTGGTACCCTTTTTGGAAAGTCACATCAGCTCTAGGCTTGCAGATGACAACATTAAGCTTTCAAAGAAAAGAACACCATACCTACAGTAAAACAATGAGGAGGCTTGTTAAGTGTAGGGGCTGCTTGAATCTGTGCAGGGTACCATAAAATCTCTAGACTATTTCTAAAGCATTCTGGACCGAAACGTACATCCCAGTCTCAGAAGGCTCAGTCTCAGTTGCAGGTCATGGGTCCTCCAACAGATTTAACGATGATTCAAAACACACAGGTAACAGCACCCGAGAATGGATAAAAACAAATCATTGGGCTGTTTTGAAGTGGCCTTCTATGAGTCCTGATCTGAATCCTAGCAAACCTCTATGGAAAGAGCTGAATCTTGCAAGGCACCTGTAAGGTTTGATGTAACAGAGTGAAGATTGGGACCCAAACACACGACTTGAGTAAATCCTTTGTGAACGACCATCTGGTGGTGAATCTTGATCGTTGTTCAGAGTTAGTGTTCATGTAAATATATAATTATATATATTTAGATATATAGAGAGAGAGAGACCTATAGCGATGAAGATATATATATAAATATAAGAAAGGCTGAAAGGCCAGGTACTGCGGTGTAACGCAGCAGTCAACTAACTAATACTATTCTTGGCGAAAACCGGTGTAGTACTTCCTTTGAATTGACCCTGGGGAGTGGGAAACAGGAACCTAAGTAGGGCTGGTGATTACTGATGAGGGACAGGTGTGAGTCGTTGAGTGTTTGATTGGTGACTGGATGGTTTGGTACAGTGATGAGCACATCGCTCAAAGCCACCAGGGGGTGTAGTAGAGGCGGAAAACGAGTCGAGTCGGGGGAAATCCTGACAGCACCCATCTAACTTGAAACAGCTGTGGGCCAAACGACCTGTTAACACTCATTGAGCTATAGAAAACATGTGATTTTATACACAATATTTTGTTGATCAGAAAATGTGATATTAAATATAGAATAAACAATGGTGGATGACAATTACTTTAGTCTGTTTCAAGTTATTTCATTTAAAAAAATTGGGTATTCTTAGTTTTTTGTGGAAGGGTACCATCGTATATGACCACGTCTGTAATTATTGATTATGAGTGTGTAAGAAAAGCCAAAAGATTAATTCTCAGGCTTGTGTTTTGGTGTATAAGATGGAACTTACTTTTGTTTCTTCTCCTCGGGTGGAACCATACCTCGACAGGCCATACACATTATAACCCCTCCCACCACCAACAAAGCCCCACCAATCCATCCCACAAAGAGGGCAGGGCCAAAGGTGTACCTACAAATTTTAAAAGATATTGACACAAAAAAGTTGTCTTAATAGACTTTCTTTTGATATGAATATTCCCTATATTTTCTGAGGAAGAAAAAAACAACACATGCATATCACTGATGTCAAATACAATCATGCCTAATAAGGCCCTGCAGGTGCAAAGTAATTGTGATTCCCAACGACCATGCTATTAGCATCCATCCAACACCATCATTTTCTGATTTCAGGTCCACACTTCATTGTGATTTGAATGACGTGCGGCCCAAAAGGTGTTGCAACCTTTATGATTATATTCATAAAGGTTCCATTTTGGTTGGTCACACTAGTGCAACACTAAGGGACAATACAATCACTCTGTTAAGCAACAGTCAGTGCACAGATGAGGGGCCAGAGGCTAGCTACCCTAAAGAGGGGCCAGAAAAAAAATGCCTCAAGAGGGGATGGAAAAAGTGACCAGGTTATACGCATCGCAAGTTTCTCAAAAGAGTTGGTCCATTTCAAATTCCCGACAGCAATAGCTCACTACGAGCAGGCCAAAAACCATAATAAGCTTACATGCTCTGCTTATATGACAAAAGACTGCAATTGAAATTAAGTGTGCACCAATAAAGCACACATCGTCTCCCGTTGCGGGCGCCTCTGCAGTTCTAGACAAAATACATTTCACAAATAACTGTTTTTTTATGTACTTGGCTAATTTAAAATGTTCAAACAGCCTGCATGTATTACTGTCTAGGTATATAAAACTGTCAAGGTGTATAAATCTGGTTATGTTCCATGATCCAGTCAGACTAATGCTGACTAGAAGTCAGAAACTAGACAAATAATTGCTCACAATAATTGGTAAATGAAGAGAGCACAAATGGGACAGACAGAATGCAGCCACTCCTTGTTAGCAGGCACAAAGGGAGGGTGGAAATGGGATTCCAAAGCCATTTTCTCTTGCACAGAAACCAGATTAGAACACAACTTAACCTTGGAGTTGTGACTGCAAACAAAGTGCAACGAGGACCTGTGAGGAATCAAGGTCACACCAGTAAGGTGTAGAAAGCTGCATGTACTAAAGAACAGCCACCAACATTTGAGTCAAGCTCTGCTTATTACAAATAAGCATGTCATTGCAGACAGACACAAGGGACAATTCCTATGGTGATTTTAGTCCATTTAATAAAAAAAAGTATTTACTTATTTAATTGGTCAGTTGATCACAATTCATTACAGGCTGATGTGTAAATAGCATATACATCTGAAGGAAATATGTTTTTGCATACATTGGAAAGTATTAGGAAATAAACAAAAACATTAAGGAAGATAATCATCCAATAATTATGTAATAACTTCTGTGTATAGACAGAAACTTAAGTGAATCCTACTCATATTGCAGTTAATGTACCTGGGAGTGAGAGATCCTCCGAGTCCTCCGATGCCTCCTCCTATCACTCCTCCTCCAAATCCACCCTCAGAGTAGGTGGTGAACATGAAGCTGGTCACAATTAGGTTGGCAAAAACAGACACTCCAGCAATACCACAGACACCTAGGATGATTTTACGAAAATGTAGTTTTGAATTAAGAAAACAATTGTCTATCTCAGATACATATTTGATGTTGTGTTAATGTTGTGTTACCATGAATATTAAAACACAACCATAACCTTTTCAATAAGTGCATTCACCTGCAACTAGAAATGTCATATCAAAACATCACCAAAACTTAAGCAGAATTCTACCTTACCTGCGAGCAAAAACATGACTCCTGAGGTGAGAGTCATTGTAGCCTTTATATTGTCTTCCATGTTTCCCATCTTCAAACACTTGAGGGCAAATATGGCAATCAGACAACTGATTGCTCCCAGAACTATCCCCACTATCATTAGAGCCCGCACAGCTTGGAGCATAGCTACAAATCAGACAAAAACAGACAATTATGTTAAGATTAATAGTTTTTCCTTTAACCCAAAATATTAAGGTATATCTACAGGATATTACAACATAAGTAGAATTTACAATGTTTTTCATGTTGATACTTCAAAAATGGCCTACATCTGAGGCAAAACAGAATATTTTCACACAGTATTTCTCATAAAATTGTTATTGATACTATAATTGTTACTTTTTTCTATTGGGATAAAAAAAAACATTTAATGTGATAGATAACATTCATCAGCTGTATAACATCAATATAATTAATATGTGAAACATTCTAAAAAGACAGTGCCTAAAGGGCAAGATGGGTTTACTGATCAGGGTCCTTTAGTACTTAATACAAGTCTAAACTATAATTTGGTTCAAAACAAATGCCTCCTCTTTAACCACACCTTTTAGAATCACACAACATAAAGAACTTTTAACCTTATTTATATAATTGTCTGCTGTTAAATTATTTTCTTGTTGTAGTTTAGGATCATATGTATAATGCATTAGATAAAAGTCCATTACATATTATATATAAGTATTTTATTATTTTTTGTCAATGTGATCAAGCAAACCTTACCTGGCAGCCCTAGTATGGTAAAATATGGCCTGCATTGTGTCATTCCAGCCGAGCTTTCTACACATGAGTTCCACAGACCAGAGTAGGTAAAAACACTAGTTACAACTGTAAAAGACCGGTCTTGTAAACCCCACATATCCATTGTTGTAGCAGCAGATATTAAAAACTGTCCTAAAGTGGACAGCATAAAGCCAATAAGCTGAATCATTGAGGCGGCCATTTTAGCTTCCCTTGTTTGAAATCTTGAAGTCTTGAAATGGCTTTCTATCCTCTGGTTCTTATCGTTATGTACTCTTGAACAGGGAACAAACCTTATCAGATGTTTGCTCAGCATTTTAATTAGTTGCTCTCAGTTTCAGGTAACCGTTTTTATTTTTGGTATTGTGTTTTCCAGTTTTTGATTACAAAGGGTGTGGCTCACCTCACCTTGTTTTCATTCGTACGAAATCAAAACTAGATATTTCTACACGACATACTACAATATTTAACAAATTAACATTATGATTAGCAGACTCTATGAATAATGAATATGTACCCACCCTGAAATTACTTTTTCTCATGTTCTCTGTCAGTAAATATAACACTATTAACTGTTATACTAAGATGACCATTCAAATTGTAGTTCACTTATCTTTTACATGCTCAGGTAAATATTGAAATGTACAGAATAGCTTCAGTAAGTACAGTAAGGATGGATTGGTATGGCAGATGTACCTGGTAGCCCCAGAATAGTGAAGTATGGTCGACACTCTGTGAATCCAGAGCTCTGCTTCACACAGGATCTCCATAGGCCCGAGTAGGAGAAGACAGCAGTCACAGGGTTGTCAAACAGGTCCTCGGTAGCCCACTGGTCCATGCAAGTTGCCGCTATAACCCCAGCCACCCCCAATAGGCTAAGGAGAAAGCCCATTACCTGGCATAGAGTCACTGCCATTATCTAATTAGCTCTGTCTCTTTGTTAATAATAATGATATCGCTTTATGTAGTCAGATCCTTGTCTTTGCTTTTCGTGACAAAAATTAACACTCAGTTATAACATGTCAAGTTATGTCTTTCTTGTTAGGCAGTCTCTAACTAACAACTTGAAGAACCAGTGCCCTGATCCTTTCTCTTCCCTCTCTGTTGTAACCTCTTCCTAAACAGTCAAACCCTTCACTACTACCTCTCTCTCAGCGTCTTTGCCTTTCCTTCACTTCCGTACCTGTCACAACCCAAAACTGAGACTGGGCTTTTGACTCTCTGTGTTTGAAATTAATCTGATACTGGCAGATTTGACCTCATGAAGGACTGCTACCTCTCTCATTTTTTTTATCCACAGCTGCCAAAGTCATCCAGATCTGGGTGGGGTGTAGGAACGTATAGTATAAAAAGTGGTCAGAGTTCAGGAAATGTGGAATTGACAAATACTTTTATAAAACAATGTATTACATTCAGAATTATCAGAATTTAGGTTGTTAGTTGATCAAAGAATAGTTTCACTGTACATCAGCCATGATATCATGAAAACTGAACTGAAAACCTGCAGTGAATATAAGTGGAAAATAAACATGCAATATTTGACAAACTGGATCTTATAGTTCTGAAGTATACAATGGCACCAACAGCACAAACTGATGTAAAATAAGTCTGAAAAAAATAAAACCCTTTCTGTGCATCCAGGGCCAATTGCCCACCAACATAATTATTTAAATGCAGAAGTTGCATACAAAACCATTTTTTATATGGAAACCAGATGACTCTGTTGACAGAGTGAGTGTACTTACTTCCTCCATCAGCCCGGCCAGCTAAGGTAAATAGCAAATACTGATATGATTGTTGTGAACAGAAACCATTTTGACAGAGACGGATACAGTGGAGAAAAAACATATTTATTCCCTTGCTGATTTTGTATGTCTGACCACTGACAAAAAAATGATCAGTCTTTAATTTTAATGGTAGGATTTTTGAACAGTAAGAGACAGAATAACAAAAATAAGTGATACATTGATTTGCATTTTACTCAGTGAAATTAAGTATTTGATCTTCTACCAATCAACAAGATTTCTGGCTTCCAAGTGTCTTTTTTTACAGCTTGTTACCTGTATAAAAGACACCTGTCCACAGAAGCAATCAATTAGATTCCAAACTCTCCACCATGGCCAAGACCAAAGAGCTGTCCAATGATGTTGTAGACCTACACAAGGCTGGAATGGGCTACAAAGACCATTGCCAAGCAGCGAATGGAAGAAACACAAAATATTAGTCAATCTCCCTTGGTCTGGGGCTCCATGCTAGATCTCACCTCGCAGAGTTTCAATGACCATGAGAACGGTGATGAATCAGCCCCGAACTACACGGGAGGATCTTGTCTCAAGGCAGCAGGGACCATAGTCACCAAGAAAACAATTGGTAACACACTACGCCGTGAAGGACTGAAATCCTGCAGGGTATGCAAGGTCCCCCTGCTCAAGAAAGCACATGTACTGGGCCATCTGAAGTCTGACAATGAAAATCTAAATGATTCAGAGGAGAACTGGTTGAAAGTTCCATGGTTAGATCAGACTAAAATCGGGTTCTTTGGCATCAACTCAACTCGCCGTGTTTGAAGGAGGAGGAATGCTGCCTATGACCCCAAGAACACCATCCCCACTGTCAAGCATAAAGGTTGAAACATTATGCTTTGGGGGTGTTTTTCTGCTAAAGGGACAGAACAACTTTACCGCATCAAAGGGACGATGGATGGGGCCATGTAGCATCAAATCTTGGGTGGATACTGTTTTCCCTCAGCCAAGGTATTGAAAATGGGTCATGGATGGATATTCTAGCATGACAATGACCCAAAACACACCACCAAGGCAACAAAGAAGTGGCTCAAAAAGAAGCACAATAACATTAGAAGCACCAGAGCGGGAAAATTTTACCCAGTGAAGAGGAATAAATGTATATCTTCACTCTCAATCAAATTCTAGGACCCTGCTTTTTTTACTTTTCCTAGATATGTGTGTTTTATCACCCAGTATTTTTGTATTTTCAAAATCACACAGAGAAAAGCTGATTTAAGGCTATTTCACTCCTGTTCAATGTAAGATTTTTGCTCAGTGCGCGCTTAGCCATTTTCTTTCCTGCATTCCTAGGCTGCAATTCTCTTTTCTATCAGCATATGTCGCAAGGGCTCCCTAGTGTATAAATATATGTAGAAAGGTCCAGCTAGACCAAATTACTTCAAGCAAAGTTCCGGAACATCATGTCTTATTTGTGTCATGAATCAGTGCCATACATCCTCCCATACGTCCTCCCAATCCCGTGCCATCTTGGTACAATATCACCTCAACAGCGACTTCAAAGTCTGATGGAAACGCTCTAACACCCCCTGACTCTGCAGATGATTTGCACTGGCCAGGTTATGCCTGATATGCAGCTGCCCCAAAACCTGTGTAAACAAACGAGAAGTGAAATTGGAGCCCCAATCACTTTGAACCGGTTTACGTATCTCAAATATAGAATCAGAGTCAAAGCTTTCAAAACCCATCTGGTGGTGATAGAGCGCATCGGATAAGCGGCAGGAAACCGAGTGGTCTGACACATCATTGTAAACAAATATGTGCTGCCAGTCTTTGAACGAGGAAGAGAGCCCACACAATCAATAACCAAATACTCAAAAGGCTGATTAACACTCGGAATTGGCAACAACGGAGCAGGCTTAATAGACTGATTTGGTTTCCCAGTCATCTGACAGGTGTGGCAGGTGCTTACATAACGGGTGACATCCTTCTTGAGCCCAGGCCAAAAGAAATGTCTCAAAATCCGGTCATATGTTTTACGCACCGCTAAATGTCCGGCCAATTCATCATAGTAGCCTTGCAAAACCAAGTCACGGTATTTAACACTAGAAGCGCCGAGCCATTGTTACCCCCCTAAAGCGCTGTTTGGGCAAAATTTGCCCATGAGTCTACAGACAGGGACGTATTTACTGACACGTAATGGTCGCTAGATGGCGCTTCTTGTACGGATCCAAAGTCAAGGCCGAAACTTTTGGGTGTGCGTTATCTTGTGTCAAAGTGTTTTGATTCAGTGTTGCTCCGTTTTTGAGGTAAGGGTGTAACAATTGAGTTAACTACAATGTGTAAAAACGCTGGTCTGGCTTGGTTTTATACGATCTAATATCGCACTCAATATTGCAGTTTGTATTGGTGGAATAATACAAATAGCAACTAAGAAAATATCAATTCAAAATGACTTTGGCAACTGAACTGGTGATGTCAAGACGATTGTCTTGCGCCTTCACCTTAGTGTCGATCTATGGCCAATGTCTGTGTTACGTTCTAAATTTCACAATAAATCGACCTGCTCACAAAACCCAAATATTACTAAATAAAACAAGTGACATTTAAAAGAACAAAGTAAGAACAT
Organism: Novumbra hubbsi; assembly: GCA_016801125.1. Classification (NCBI taxonomy): domain Eukaryota; kingdom Metazoa; phylum Chordata; class Actinopteri; order Esociformes; family Umbridae; genus Novumbra; species Novumbra hubbsi. The sequence continues at coordinate 15,455 of JACXGK010007166.1, read as the reverse complement.
AGCTCTAAAGCTCTTTCATGTACATTTTCAATTAGGTAAATACCAAACATTCCAAAATGGCTGTTTTAGTAGCTTTGCCATGGGGCAGTGGTTAGGGTGTACTGACTGTCAACCCAGGCTTCAAGGTTCGATTCCTCCTCTCTGAAAAAACTTCGAATTTGCTTTTCTAATTGTCCCAAATTTTTTAAGTAACCCAAATCGCTGCTTGCTTTATGTGTTATTATTATATAGTACACTAAAAAGTGCCGGAGAGAATAACGCATTATAAAATCTATATAATGCGTTTTACATAATATCTTACAATCGCTTCATTTACAATCATCTCCCTACTACACAATAGGCAGGACAGGGAGGCGCTATTAAAATTACAATGGTTTAAATATTAGTGTAAAATCATCTGATATGAAAATGAGCAATCGAATGGGTGTGTGTAATTTGTGGATACTCTAATAGGTTAGTCTTAGGGAATTGCATTGTGCTCAGGGTTTCTTTGTCTCATATAGTAAAGAATGCACCCACCCCCCACCTAAAGACTGCATTGCGGATCAATTGATTTGGTCTCAAGTCAAATTGTCTGGCAGAGCTCACAAGTTTGGTTCCCTGAACATTGAACGCTGACTTTACATCTCCTTTACGCAAATGCATAACAATATTGTCTGCTAATGTGTAATAAGTTACAATGAAACTAGTCTCAACAACATGCATGATATTAATAAAGGCCACTTTTCACAAGATGCATAACAGGAAACACATATACCAGAGGAAAAAACAGGAAACATATGCGTCCTGTTGACACGCGATGTTCTAGCCCTGAGGAGACACGAGACAGAGACCAACATATACGCAAAGCATTAATCATCATGCAGAGCATTAGAATACCCTAGAAACAGAGCCAAATAAGGATACAAAACAAGAACAACTGAAAATGGTTGGTACTGAGCTTGACTACGCCCTATTGCTTGCATGCTATTTAAACTGTACTGAGACAGACTACCCCAGATCAGATATTTTTGCATGTTGTGTGGAACAGATCTCCGGATAATATTATCTGTTAAATAAAGAGCATTACGAACGGACAGACTTGTATCGGCTTGATCTTTTCCAAACAGACTTGGGGGAAACCGTTGGTTCCAACACTAACCGCTGACCAGCCGGCCAAGTTTCATCTTTCCATAAATAGGGTTGTGCGTTCAACATATATTTTGTTTGCGGCTACCCAGAATTTAATGCCAAATGTGTCCGGTTTATTGGACATGTATTGTGTAAAGCGACTCCGCGAGGGAACAGTTGTTCCCCGTGCGACATCTGCTGATAGAAAAGAGAATTGCATCCATGGAATGCAGAAATAAAAATGGCTGAACGTGCAATTTAACATTGAACAGGGATGAAATAGCCTTAAATCAGCTTTTCTCAGTGTGATTTTGACAATTTAAAAATACTGGGTGATAAAACACACATATTTAGGAAAAGTCAAAAAAACTGGTTCCTGGAATTTGATCGAGAGTGAAGAAATAATTTTACCCTCTTCACTGGGTAAAATGTTCCCGCTCTGGCGCTTCTCGTGTTAAATCGTTTTCTTGCAGTTAATTAGCCGAAAATATTTTTGCTTGTATCTGATAAAATCATTGACCTTTCTAAATTACATTTAAACTTGGTCCCCAACTATCCTTTGACTTGCCACCAAGTATTTTGGCTGAATATATCACTTTCAACCCCATTTTATGAAAAGTGCTAAATCCACCAACATCACAACTTTTTTGACCCTGTGATTATTGACTTTCTGTACATTTTTCATGATTCCAAACTTTGCTTACTTTGGCTTGACCCCTTGTATTTTTCCAGTCTTGATATTTGGCTGAATAAACTGGAAACCGTGGGACTAGAAGGTTCTATCTGCGCATAGCATAGTTCAGATATGTTGAGCATCAAAGTTTTCAGATCTCAGAACTGAATAACAGAACAGAATAAATACTTTTTACATTACCCATTAATATCCTCAATCTGAACATACCTCGAGTGTGAAGTATCAAAATCCAAAGACATTATTAAATCAGTTTTATTAAGGGGGTGCAATCGCAGATAGAACCTTATGGTTCTGAAATGGTTCTGAAATGTCTCAATCTAGATTGAGTAATAGGGTTCTCTCTGACACTCCTGAATCAAACTTTTTATTTGAATACATAAATGATAGGATAACACTTTTTTTAGGAGTCACTATAAGTCACGAAATACGTACATTTAATTTGATAGTAAATTGTTAAGGTGCAGTTCTTAGAGACCACCTTTGGTTTGGGTAGCTGGATGAAGGTTGGGACTGGGTGGTCACCTCTTGTTTGTGTTTTTGGGATCCCTGATATCGACTGGGACAAGGAGTGGCCTGTGAGAGGTAATGCAGGCTGAATGGGCATTGGGTGAGGACAAGTTGGGCTACTTCAGCAAATGGGATCTGTTCATATTGAACGTTTTTTGTACAAGATTGGAAATCTTTAAAATCTGTCTTTTTTATTTAAATGACCATGTACGGGTGCTTTTGGGTTTGCTTTCAGAAGGATGAGGATGGATTGGATGTCCTCTTTTGATCGCCTCCCACCTGCTCTTCGTGAAGTGGACCCTGCTCTTCAAGAACTGTACCATTACTATCATTTAGTAGGCCCTGCTTTTTATTTAATGGAACCGGCTCTTCATGTAGGGGTGCCTGATCACTGTCCTCACTGTAATGAACAATACATTTGATCAATCTTCCCTTATGAATGTATTTAATTTGTATAATCAGATACCTAAGAACAAGTGGGTTTTTGTAGCAAGACTAACAGGATGCTAATTCATCTTAGGCTTGCTAGCTAACTATAGAGGTAGATACAGTGGGACAAAAAAGTATTTAGTCAGCCACCAATTGTGCAAGTTCTCCCACTGAAAAAGATTTCATCACAGGTACACTTTAACTATGACAGACAAAATGAGAACAATAAATCCTGAAAATCACATTGTAGGATTTTTTATGAAGTTTTTTGCAAATTATTGAAAATAAGTATTTGGTCACCTACAAACAAGCAAGATTTTTGGCTCTCACAGACCTGTAACTTCTCCTTTAAGAGGCTCCTCTGTCCTCCACTCGTTACCTGTATTAATGGCACCTGTTTGAACTTGTTATCAGTATAAAAGACACCTGTCCACAACCTCAAACAGTCACACTCCAAACTCCACTATGGCCAAGACCAAAGAGCTGTCAAAGGACACCAGAAACAAAATTGTAGACCTG